>JAFEMH010008188.1:0-58724 GCA_022495995.1 Adenophora triphylla var. japonica | reverse complement strand
GGCCGAGATTGTGTGGAGGCGTGGCTGCTCTTGTGCTTTGATTGCGAGAGGTGTAGATGCCTCGTGCTTGTCCACTGGGGAGAAGGTTGGACTTACTCGATTGCCGGTGTTCATCTGGCTGGGGATCATCGTGGCCTCAGTAGGGGCTTTTTCCGCAGAAGGCGACTTTGTCAGGCTTACTTTGATGGCCGGTGGTTGCTTCACCGTTTGGCATTTTTGGAGGCATTTTGTGCCTTGGGATTAGTGCTGGGAGGTGCTGGCTCCTTTTGCGCTTGTTTTACCGTTTAGTGGGCGAGGTCCGGTTACGATGACGGCCGGTGTACGGTGGACGGGCGTTGCCGCTATGGATACGACTGACGGTGCTTGCCGTTTAGTGGCGACTTCCGGACTTACTTTGACGGCCGGCTTGCCGTTTAGTGGGCGAATCGGACTACGGTGGTTATGCTTGCCGTTTAGTGGCCGAAATCCGGACTTACACTGACGGCCGGGGGTTGCGTTGCCATTTAGTGGGCAAAAACCGGACTTACACTGACGGCCGGTGCTTGCGTCGCCGTTTAGTGGGCGAAATCCGGGTTTACACTGACGGCCGGTGGTTGCGTTACCGTTTAGTGGGCGAAATCCGGACTTACACTGACGGCCGGTGGTTGCGTTGCCGTTTAGTGGGCGAAATCCGGACTTACACTGACGGCCGGGGGTTGCGTTGCCGTTTAGTGGGCGAAATCCGGACTTACACTGACGGCCGGTGCTTGCGTTGCCGTTTAGTGGGCGAAATCCGGACTTACACTGACGGCCGGTGCTTGCATTGATAGGTTAAGGACCAATCTGCATTGAATCTGCTAAAATAGGCCTTTGGACAGCCAGGGGCAAAGATTATAAGGGCAGAAAAGTAATTTGGCCCTTCGTTGCAAAGAGGTCCGTACGGACCAACCTGGGATGTAAAGAGGTCCGTACGGACTAGTGTTGAATTTTACAGCTCCCGCATTTTGACCGGGTTTAAATGCCGAGGCTTTTCCCTTCATTTCTTCTTCTTCCCGTGCGTGAGCCAGATAGAGAGAAGGAGAAAAACTCCATTGTTGTCCAAAATCTTCCATTTTTAGCTTGAATTGCTTGCAATGGCGGAAGGATCAAGGAGGGGACGTCGCCAACGGAGTCGAGATGTGATCGAGCAAAGGATGGAGCTTCAAAGAAATTGCATCTCCTTCGTGCCTTTTTCGAAGAACCCGGATGTGTTGTACCCGAATCCGGAGGTGCATAACCGGCGAGTCAGAACGTCGGGAGGTAAGAAATCAATTTCGTCTTGATTCCTTGCATGAATTTTTGAATGCTAGAACTAGGTTTTAGTTTTTCGCATTTTTGGGGCTTTTGTTGTTTGCCATGCTTTTTCGTGATGAATTGTTGAAGTTGAGCATGTAAACATTGTAGGTATGTGATTTTTGTGCAAGAATGCGTAGATTAGCTCTTATTTGTAAAAAAAATAAAGTGCCTCTCTATGAAATGCATGCTTTGGTGTTTTGTACCTTATGCTATTTCTGTATGTACATTGTGAGAAAAATTGCCGGGTAGGGGCAAATTTTGTGAAAAATGTGACATGTGCCGTTTTTTGTGACGGGTCTTGTCTGAAAGTATGTGCCGTGTAGGGACGGACTTTTCTTTGAAAATATAACATGCAGTGTGTGCTGTGTTTTTGTGACGGACTTTGTGGGGAGTAATATGTGCAATATGTGCCGTGTTCTATGACAGGTCTTTTGAAAATGGGTCGTGTAGTGCTTGATCCCTTTGTTGAGAAAATTTGTACAGTGTGTGCCGTGTTTTGTGACGGACTGCATGGGAAAAATTATGTGTAATGCATGCCGTGTTTTGTGACGGGGTGCATGTGAAAGTAATGTGTGTCGTGTTTTGTGACGGGTTACATGTGAAAATTTGGTGCAATGTGTGCCGTGTTTTGTGACGGACTTTTTCTCTTTTTTTTATATATGCTTTGGTATTAAGTACTGTGACTGACGTACCTTTGCTGTGTTTACCTGCAGGATGAGGGACTTTTGGCTGGGAAAGCCAAAAAGATGAAGACTCGGGATCGCTCGAGGCCGTAGTTGAGTTGTGGCGCAGATGCCGAATATCTCTCGCGGATGGCGGGCCGAGCCCCGTGAGGCCGGTCTATGCTTCCGGCCCGGGCGTGTTCGTGGAGAACTTGGCCGGGATCTTCGACACGAGGAAGAACAAGAGTATCTTCCCCGGGCCTATCTCGAGTATTGGTGGGATACCACCCACACCTTCCATCCGAGCCGGGCGAGGTGACGGTGACGCCCACCGATTTTGCCGCTATCACCGGCTTTCCTTCAAAGGAGGGCCAAGGCGGTGGAGGGATAGGATAGCCGAGGACGTGCCGACCGAGCCGCTGGGCTTTGCGCCTCTTCCTCGCAGGGGCCTGGGGATGCCATACATGCCGATGTGGAGACGAGGATTACGGCGCATTTGGGGCCTATTGTCGGGGTACCGGCCAGTGACGGCGGAGCACTGGGCGCGCTCCTTTCGTGGTTTGCTCTCTCCGAGACTCGTTCTCGAATCACGCGACGACGGCTCCTTTCGCTCCGCCGGAGAGCTTGATTGATTTGGAGAGGGTCTCGTGATATAGCTTGGGGCGAGGCGGGCCTCGGCCGAGCTTTATTTCTCCTTGGACCGGTTCAACAGAGGTGTGGCGCCTTGGCTTGTTTTGATTTTGCTTGAGGTATGAGTTTATTGTCGTTTTGATTAGCAACCCGTCATTTTCTCCGTTTTCTTTTGCACCGAGCCTTTTCTCGCTTTTGTCGCAGTGTGGTTCTACGAGATCTTTCATGTTTCCCGTGGGATAGAGATCCCGGGGCCATAGCGGCCTATCCTCGCTATGTTAGGGCCGGGCCCGCCCTGGCGAGGAGGAGGAGGACCAGCAGGGGTAAGCTCACCATTGCCTACGGGGAGGTGCAGGCACATTTGGGGAGAGATAGCCCGGAGGGGTTCGTTCTGTACCCCTGGGCTCGATATGAGGCGGACGATTTCGAGGGGGCTCCTGTGGTGACAACGCAGAGGAAGATGCTGCGGGGCCGACTCCGCGATGTTACGTACTGGGCGAGAGGGTCTGGGCAAAGATGGCCCTGCATGCTTCCCCGGCTCCGAGGGACCCGCCTTTCGGGATGATGGATTCCCGTGATATGGACGTACTGGAGTTTGAGAGGTATTTGGGCGGCGTGAGTGCCCATGAGTTTGTTTTGTATCGAGAGGAGTATGGGGCCTTCATGAGGAGGAAGTTGAGGACGCCACAGGTGTTGGCGAGGGAGAGGGAGGCCGGGTCCGCCGGTCCCCTGAGGTTCCGGTGCTCGGGCCGGATTTCACATATGTCCGCTGGGGATTCCTCGAGGAGGAGGGTGTCTCGTACTCCGTCCCTGAGCAGGCTCCTGCTGCCTACCGAGTGGATCCTGACATACCGGTGAGTGTGCTTACTCTTTTCCATCTTGGCATCTTTTCTCGTATTTTTCTTTTGTCGAGTATGACCGTATTGCCGAGCGTTTCTTCGTCGCTTGCTTGTGCAGGTTCCGGGGAGAGCCTATGACATGCTGACCCGCCGTTATGTGGCGATGAGGTCCTTCGCGAAGAAGATGGCGTCGAAGATGTCTTGCCGGTCTTCTCGGCGTGTGCCGGCGTACGAGCCGATGCCTTCGAGGCATTCCGTGGATGTTCCCCCACCGAGAGCCTAGCCAGAGTCACAGCAGGAGGGACCTTCGTGGGGGCGGCATAGCATGGATGCCGGACGTCCCTGAGCTCAGAGGTCGCACCCTTCATCGCTTCTTTCCTCCGCCGGATGCACAGTGGCGAGGGTTCGTCGAGCATGCCTATTTCGACCCTTTTGTCGGTTTCGACCCTTCCGAGTATCTTGAGTACCAACCCTGTGAGGGGATTCAAGACTCCGATGATGAGGGTGTGACCGGCGAGTTTACGGATGCCCGACTTCTCGCTTGAGGATGTCGTGATGATGATGATGATGCCGAGGAGCCTGATTAGGATTCATTTACTTTCCCTCTTTCCATATCCCCTTTTTTTTTGTTTAGCAACAGACATTTATGTACCTGTAATAAAACATTTGCATTTGTATCGCAAAGCATTTTATTCTAAGATGTAATATCGTCTTTCGTGATTCCCGGGAGTTGTCCTAGGAATTGTTGCTACTTTATTATTTCAGGCATGCCACGTGAGCCGGGGGTGCATTTGTGGGTAGCGTGTGCTTGCCGGAAATGGCTTTGGCCGTAGTTTGGGCGCTTTGGAGCAAGGTCCCGCCGGTAACAAATGCTGGTTGTTGTACCGTTTGCCGGGAAGTGGGTCCTGGTTGCAAAGAGGTCCGTACGGACAGACCTAGCATGCAAAGAGGTCCGTACGGACCAGCCTTTGCTTTTGGGAGGAAATAAATGTTCTCCGGATGTCTCGGACTTTCCCCACTCCCCATTTGCAGCCATTTTCGAGCTTTCTTCCCCATTTTCTCTAGGAACCTCCATTTTTGCCATGGATTCTTCGTACGTTCCAAGAATTTTGCCAAGGCTTTCGCAGAGCGGCAAGCACTCTTCCTCGAGCGGCTGAAAATGTGGATGCGACACCGTATGAGGCATCGTAGGCGGGCTTTCGAGGTAAGGTTTCGACTTTGCTCTGGCTTTGGTCTCTTAAGGAGTTGGGTTCCCGATTGGGATTTGTTGCGGGCCGCCGCAGTTCGGGATGTTAGGAGGCATGTGTATTGCTTCTCCTACAACGAGGTAGTGCCCACCTTCGAGGATTTTCGGGCTTTGATTGGAGGACCGGAGGTGGAGGCCATCTCGCTTCCTTTGATTGGTGGCGCCGCGTGAGCGTGAAGCTTGCAGCTTTCTTCGTACTTCGTTGGGAGAAGTGCAGGCATGATCCTTGATTCGGGTCATATTGACATTTCGCATTGCCTGAGCGGTTCATGATTGATGATGAGAGTGATGTCTCGTGGGATGCATTTGCCTCAGGCGTGATAGCGACGCTTTTCATGGTCGCCTCCCTGGGTTTGCGATGGCGCTTGCTAGATGTGGTTGGGCACCGCAGAGCCGGAGAGGATATTGTCCCGTTGGTGCTAGGGGAGACTCTTCATGGTATCGACCGTCCGGCGACCGGGGATCGGTTCATGAGAGGGGGAAGCCCCGCTTGCTCACCTTGTGGCCGCGAGAGAGACTTCTGTGCCATGCCCGAGGCTCCGACGTCGTTTAGCCCGTGGTCGTTTGCTCGGCGACCTCTTGCATCGATATGGATCACCCGCCCGGGAGAGATGGATGGCACAGCTTGGTACGCATCGATCCGCTGGTGGGTTCCGCACCGGGGATCGAGACTAGGAGGGCCTCAGAAGGGTCCTATGTTGTCGTAGTTCCAGTGTTTGTCTTGGTCCTCCTTCTATATTCCGTCGCTTGTTTCCCGGCAGCTTGGGATGAAGCAGAGCCTTTGTTGGGCCGGGATGACCTTGCTACCGCGGAGGTAGTTCCTCTTTGTATGGCCGCTCCTGTGTGCTCTTCGTATTTTCCGAGGGTATGGAAGTACTCCGCTTTCCTCCGCGGTGCTCCTTAGACGTCTGGGAGAGTGTCGTATTGACGACCCAAGCACTGGCTTGGTATGAGCAACATGTCGGGCAGTCCCAAGTGGCTTTGGGAGCAAAGGCGTGGAGCGATTCTGGGGCCCGATTGCCGTAGTAGCTATTGCCTTAGGAGTGCCGAAGCCCGGTCCGACCTCAGATGTTACGGGAGACACTTTGTTTGACTACGAGACCAGAGTTGACCGACCGACGGGGAGAGGTCCTCTTGCGCACTCGCAGGGAGGAGATCCGAGCCGAAGCACGGCGAATGAAGCCCCGAGAGCCGCCGGATTGTTTGACTCTACGGGAGGACCCCTAATCTCTGACCGAGAGACGCAGAGCCGGCTCACGTGGAGCGAAAGAAGACTCGCCGGGACGAGGGAAGAAAGGAAAGAATGGCGAGGGGACAAGCGCAGATGGCGCGGAATGACCTCCTAGGTATCCATTCATTGCATTGCAAACACACTATTTGTTAAATGTATTAAGCTGTCATTTAGCATGTTGTGAATTTGAGAGTATACCGTGCTTGAACTCATCAAGAAATGTTGTAATCTTTAGTGATTTGTGATTTACTTTTAAAGCTTTGTCGAGACGCAAGATCTCTTGTTCGCTTTTGTGTCTTTTGTGCACCTTGGCGGCGTCCATCTGGACTTTTCTCGTTGCATTTCATGGACCGAAGCAACTGGGCCTTGACGGCAATCCCCTTTGCTTGGGCTTTCAGGTTTGGCTGAGAGGTTGGATGATCCCCTGACAAGTCGTTTTGACGGTCATTTCCGTAGCTTCCTTGCCTCTTGCTTGTTGGCGTCGGGCTCTTGACCTCAATTTCGCAGCTTCTGCTTGAGCTTCTTTTTTATTTTATTTTTTTTGAGAGCCCTTGCTCGAGCTCTTTTTTTTTTTTTGAAGCGCGTGAGGGCGAAGACAAGCCCTTGGCTTGGAAGTAGACACGGCCACCGCTTGACGTTGAGTGACCTCCGGATGTCCTTTGATGTTGTCGCCGTTGTTTGACTTGGTCAAGGTGACGTTGGGGGCGTGCTCTTGAAAAGTGCGTAGCTTGATGGAGGTCTTGATCGACATTCAAACTTTTGACTTTTTTGTGTGTTTTTAGACCGGACCAATTAAGGTTGCCTACGTCTCCTGACTAGAGGGCCTGTGTCTGCGTAGCTCGAAACTACATGGAGTGCCA
Organism: Adenophora triphylla var. japonica; assembly: GCA_022495995.1. Classification (NCBI taxonomy): domain Eukaryota; kingdom Viridiplantae; phylum Streptophyta; class Magnoliopsida; order Asterales; family Campanulaceae; genus Adenophora; species Adenophora triphylla. The sequence continues at coordinate 51,942 of JAFEMH010008188.1, read as the reverse complement.
AGAGATGCACAATTGTTCTTCTTTAGGCGAAGTACCTGCGGAGTTTGCTTCCGTTGACTGGATTCATGAAGGGATTGCCGTCTAGGTCCTGTACTTCATGGCACCTCCGAGAAGATCTTTGAACCACGAAAGGGCCGATCCATGTTGGTTCCCATTTTCCCAGCTGGGTTGGTTCGAGCGGGAGGCTTTTCTTCGAGTACCGCATCGCCTTCCCCGATGTCTCGGGACTTGACTTTCTTGTCGAAAGCTCTCGCCATCCCGCTTTGGTAGGCTCTGACGTGTTCCATGGCCTTTAGTCGTCGCTCGTCTAGGAGAGCCAATTCGTCGTGTCGGCTTCGAAGCCATTCGACTTCGTTGATGTCATTTTCCAAAGAAGACTCTGAGTGAGGGAATTTCCAATTCAATGGGAGGACCGCTTCCATCCCGTATGTCGTGGCGAATGGAGTTTCTCCCGTGGCCGTTCGACCGATGTTCGGTAGCCCCAAAGTGCAAGGTGCAGCTTCTGCCAATCTCGTCCTCTGGTGGTCATTTTTCTGATGATCCGTTCGAGAGTCTTGTTTGTCGCTTCTACGGCGCCATTTGTTTGTGGCCGGTAGGGAGAAGACTTGTGGCGTGTGATCTTGAATTCGGCCAGCCAGCCTGTCGCATTCCCTTCGAAGTGTGAGCCGTTGTCTCGATATGACCTCGTTCGGGATGCCGTATCGGCAGATGATGTTTTCCTTGAGGAAATGCGTGACTTTCTTGGAGGCGAGCACCTTGTAAGACTTGGCTTCGACCCATTCGTGAAGTAGTCGATGGCTACTAAGATTTAACTCGCGACCGCCGCCGCCCTGGAGCGATTTTCCCGATGACGTCAATTCCCAAGTGGCGAAGGGCCGTGGCGTAGTCATGCAAGAGAGGTCGTGAGGAGGTAGGTGATTGAGGCTGAGAACCGTTGACACTTGTCGCAACTTCTGACAAAGTGGATGCACCGCTTCCACGGAGATCCAAGAGTAGCCCATCCCGAGAATGATTTGCATCGTGGCTCGGGCGTTCATGCTGGGACCGCAAGCCCCATGTGGACTTCGCTCATGAGCTTGTTTGCTTCTTCCCGGCCGATGCAACAGTAGGAGTGGTCCTTGGTAGCGTTTTTTGTACAAAGATGTCCCCAAGGATGACGAAGTGGGAGGCGAGGCGTTTTAGTGGCCACGATGCTCTTGGCCTCGACTCCTTCCCCGTGTCAGCCTTCTTCGTTCATGAAGGCGGTTTCCCGTTCTTGAGGTATTGGAAGATCCGTCTGTACCATGGCTCATTGACGGGCTTCGGGCTCGTTCGATCTCGCAACAAGAGGCGTGAATTTCCTTTCGTCCGACTTTCAAGGGCTTCGATTGCTTTTCCCTCGTGGATTTCCACGAGTGAAGCCAAGGTGGCTAAGGCGTCCGCAAACCGATTTCTGCCTCTCTAAGAAGTAGTGGAAGGTGACCTCTTCGAATTGTGTGATGAGGTCCTCCATGCAGCGTGGTATTTTTGCAAGCCTCGGGTCTATGGTTTTCCATTTGTTGGAAACTTGGTTGATGATCGTGGCCGAGTCCCCATAGACCTCGAGTTTCGGACATTCCTTTCGAGCGCGGCTCGTAGTCCGGCGGCGCAGCTTCGTATTCGGCGGCATTGTTGGTTACCTCGAAATTGAGCTTTATGGCGATCGGGGTGTGCTCGCCCTGGGATCGACTCAAGAGCATACCGATGCCGTTTCCTTTTTTGTTGGCCGCTCCATCGAAGAACAGCTTGCCATCGATTTTCGCCTTCGAGTGCGAAGATTCCTTCGTCCGGAAATTGTGGTTCGGGGCCTCGAGCCTCGTCTGCTGGGAAGTCACCACTTGTTCGGCCATTGCCCGTCCCTTGATTGACTTTTGTTTACGTACTTGATGTCAAATTCCGCTAAGAAGAAAGACCATTTGGCGAGCCTCATTGACAGAGATGGTTTGTCGAAGAGGTATTTGACCGGGTCCATTTTGGAAACCAAGTGAACCGTGTGCGATCGCATGTAGTGCCGTAATTTTCCGACGACCCATACTAGAGCCGCAGGTTTTTTCGAGAGCCGAGTAGCCGAGTTCGCCGCCTTGAAACTTTCGACCGACGAAGTAGATGGCGTTCTCAACTCGTGACTCTTTCTTTTCTTGACAGAGCATGGCTCCAACCGCGTGTCTGGCCACAGCTTAGGTATAGCAACAAAGGGCTTCTCCTCGTGAGGAGGACAGAGAATCGGGGACTCACAAGGTACGCCTTTATTTCTTCAAAGGCATCTTGGCATTCCGAGTTCCATTCAACGTCGGCGTTCTTCTTCATTAGTTTGAAGATTGGCTCGCATACGGAGGTCAATTGATTGACGAAGCGGCCGATATACCGTAGCGGCCCATGAAGCTTTTCACCTCCGTTTGAGTTTGCGGTGGTCTCATTTCGATGATGGCCTCGATCTGAGGATCAACCTCGATGCCTCTCTCGGTGACCACGTATCCCAAGACTTTGCCTCGGCCGACCCCAAATGTGCATTTGGCGTGGTTTAACCTCATCGAGTGTTTTCTGAGGCGATCAAGAACTTTCTCAGTCCGTGAGGTGTTGTCCGTCCGATCCCTTTGAGCGGACGATCATGTCATCGACGTACACTTCGATCTCCTTGTGGATCATGTCGTGGAAGAGGGCGGTTGCCGCCCGTTGATAGGTAGCCCCGCCGTTCTTTAGTCCGAACGGCATCACCGTGTAGCAAGAGGTTCCCCAGTGGGTTGTGAAGGCCGTTTTTCTTGATCTTCTTCGGCCATCTTGATTTGATTGTAGCCGCAAACCCGTCCACGAAGGACTTGACTTCGAAATTAGTCAGTAGTGTCCACCAACATGTCGATGTTTGGTAGTGGAAAATCGTCCTTGGGACTTGCTTTGTTGAGATCTCTAAGTCCACACGCCAGCCGCACCTTTCCGTCGGCCTCGTGACCGTGACTATGCTGGAGAGCCATGCTGGGGTACTCGATCACCCCGATGAAGCCAACGCTGAGCATCTTCTCGATCTCTTCTTTGACTTGTAAAGACCATTCTCGCTTGATTCGGCGTAGCTTTTGCTTGATGGGCTTAGCCTCGGATTCAAGGGGATCCGATGTTCTACAATGTTTGATCTAATCCGGCATGTCTTTAAGACCAAGCGAACACGTCCACGAACTCTTTGAGCAAAGGCAATCAATGCGTCTTGCTCGTGCCGGTGAAGAAACTTCCGATTTGCGTCTCTTTTCGCTCTTCGCCAGCTCCCAAATTCACTTTGGTTAAAACCTCCTCACTGGGCCCGGTTTTTCTCTCGTTTGACAACATGCTTAAAGATGTGCTTAATGTATTGTTCGTTTAATGTGTCCGCTTCTTTATCAAGTGAATCGTTATTAACCTGTTTGTGTGTTAGTTAATTTATCGCTTGTTAAAGATGCAATGAGAGGATACCGAAAGATCGAAGCATTCATTAAGAGCATACGGAATACATTATTGGCAATGAGTTCGTAATCTTCTCGGCGTGAGGCCATCGATGACTCGAGAGACTCAAACTCAAAGATAATGGACTCAGGATGGGTTTTGACACCGGACTCTAGGACTCGAGGGGTCGACCAAGTTGTTCGATCATGTTCCTTTGGCCGGGCGTGGGTCCGAGAAGGTGGCCCAGCTTATTGAGTGGCAATGAGCTTGATAGGAGAAGGGGTTTGAAAGGCTTTGTGTCACCGTTCCCGATCATGGCTATCATAGAGTTATCAGAAACAAAACCGATTAGGTCCGGCATCTCGATTTCTTCATTGAAGAGCAGTGGAGCAGTGGCTCGCTCCAAGCATCGTCCGCGAGTCTTTCGCTTTGTCTTGGGCATTACTAGCTCGAATGCGTACTCGTCCCGCTTGTTGGGAAGGGGTGTCGACAGAGAGTTTTTCGAGTTCTTCTCGCCAAAGAGGGGGTTTTCCCGAACCAAAATTCATTGTGAATAGTGGTGGTCGTGGGTCCCGCAGAGTTGGTGCATCGAGAAATGCTCTTCGACGGGATTTGGCTTGAGGCCTCCGAATCTTGCCAGTTCTCGCCGGAGCTTGTCCATGGTTGTTCGCCGCCTTTGTTTGGCGTTGATCGCCCGTTCCCTTTTCTCGTGTCTTCGTTCAAACCGTCATCGCTTCTTTGTGAAGTACTCGGTCATGTCGAAGCCGTAAGGGCGAAGATCGGAGATTGCGTGCAAGCCTCTTTTGCCATCGCGTGAGCGTTTCCGTGCAGCTCGCTTGTCTTCCGCAATGTGTTCGGGAGTAGGAATGTATCCCGTGCCATGGAGGGTATTCTGCTCCTTGATGTTGATGATTTGTTGGGTACCCCGACGGCGTTTTCCCAAACCAAGCCCCGGATGTAGTTCATGTGCTTCATCATTTTCATCGGGGAGGGATCTTGTCCCAAATCAAAGGCGTGTCTATGTGGCACACCCGGGCTTTGGGCTTTCGATGGTGAACCCCGTTAGCATCATGCCATCATCGTCGTGTTTGATCTCTAAGACCGGACGCCGTTTGTGTCTGTCCCTTCGGTGACTATGCTATCACCGTAGATGATGGTAAGATCTGCTCGGACGAACTTTACGCACCGATGGAGGGTGGATGCCACCCCATTGATCCGGTGTAGCCAAGGGCGTCCCAAGATGGCAGTGAATGTGATCGGGATGTCGATGACTTGGAAGCCTGGTGACCATTCGCTTTCCGAACCATAGGTTCAAGGTGGCTATTCCCAAGACTGGGCGAGACGTTGAGTCGTATGCCTTGATTGCCTGAGTTGAGGGTTTCACATCATTTGCTTTAATCCCTAGCAAATCCATCATTTTGGATGGAAGGACGTTCATGGATGATCCCCCATCTACCAAGACTCGAGGGAGACGGCGCTCGTCCGCTGAACCAAGTTATGTAGAGAGGCTCATTGTGGTCGCCCCAAATTTTGGGAGGTCGAGCTCCGAAGGTGATGATGTTGCCGTAATTAACGTTGCCAATCATCCGAACCGCTTCATCGTGTGTCACTTGACGGGAACCATGGTCCGGGCCGACTTTCTTCCAACTTGAGTTTGTGCGGTAAGATGAAGTGAGTAGGGACCAGAGCGAGATGTTAGCCTCGAGTACGCTTGAGCCGAGTTAAGACAGATCTTCACTTTCGGGTCAAGGGTTTCGCTTCTGGCATAGTGGCCCCTTTTCGCCTCGTGGCCTGTATGGCCGGCCTTTTGTCCGCCCGTGGAGGATTCATCGGGATTTGACCGAACGTGTCGAACGTTCACCTCGGCTTTACCGCTTTGCTTGTCTCTCCTATTTCGTAATGGGAGGACCTTGATTGGCGTAGGCCGCACCGCGCATTTCAATTCGTTCACCGTCATAGCTTTTGTGGAAGACATCAATAGCTGGCTTTGAGATCTTCCCAAGACAGGGTCAGGTATCTCGGACCTTCGGGCCTTCGCGGCGCGGCGTGAGCTCGTCCCACCGATCATGGAGCAGACGTTGCCGTGGCCTTGTGCAGAGCTAGGCTGAGGAGATTTGCTGGAGTAGATGACGTAGTAGTCAAACTTTCCCGAGGGTTCTCCGAGGGTTCCGACTGTGAGGTCACCGGATTCATACCTCCTCTTCGGTTTTTGTTGAGAAGGGGGTTTCTTCTTTCTTCGAGGACGGCCCTCGTTCATTTCATCTTGGAATTCCATTTCAAGACAAGCACTGCAATCGCAGACGTCCCACCAGATGTGTTTGTTGTTTGGCGGTGGTATCGGACCTCGTGGAGGCCGAATGGGCATGTTTTCTCCTGGGGTCTGGGGGCTTTATGTCATAACCGCATGGCTCGTACGAGGGCAACAAAGTTGACTTCGGGAGACAATGAGAGACGTTAGAAGCCGCAGGAGTGTGCATGACTTTGGGAAGCCCTGTGTAGTCAGGTGGCTAATGTCCCGAAGTGGTGCATGGCACCTTCGATCCAGGCTTGTTGCTCACCTTGGCGTTTCTCAATAGCCATGAGGACCTCGCCAAACTTCTTCCAATGTTGGGAAATTTCTGGGGTAAGGTCCCATTTTCCTCGTGTTATCCACCGACTCTGGCCATGGGAGCCGACTGACCGCCCGGTGATCGCTGGTGGAAGGATGTCGGACCTTGCGGCTTTGACACCGGGAGAGTAGTTCCTGGTATTCTTGATCACTCTTTGTTAGCCGGGAGGGGGCGACGGGCAAGGTTTAGACACGGAAGGCCTTTGATAAAGGGGGAAAGCTCACGTGACATGCGGTTTTCGTTTTTTTTTTTTGTTGTTTTAATTTACTTAAAACGTGTTTTCTCGTAGTCCTAGGTAGGTTGGAAAAGATTGCTCTTCTTTTCGCAACTATGCTAGATCCCGGGTCGCCGGAGACCATCTCGTGCGCTATAAGCCCCTCGTTTTGCACCCGTATTTCGACATCCCAGTGTGGACACTCGGCGAGGGTCCTATAGGGCAAGCGGTTTCCACCGGCCTAAAAGAAAAACCGAACCTAAGGACCGAGCCTCGTCATGTTCGTTTTAATGCGTTAGCCATGTGAATAGTGAGCCGAGCCGCCATCGAGTCAAGATCGGGTCAAGAGTTCCTCGCATGACCTTCTTTACCTTGCTTGCGCAAGGGATCTCGTGACGTTAGGCGTTGGCCGGGTCATATCGTCATGGCCGACGTATTAAAGGCTTGATGACATGGTGTCATGTGGGCATGGATGTATATCCGGGACTGAACATCGTCTGGGTGTAGCTTCGGAAATCAAGATCGTGTCAAGATTTTAGCATGACCTTTCATCGCTTTCGCTTGCGCAAGTGGATCTCGAGTTCCGAGCTTCGACTCGTAAAATGGCCGCATGGGATATGTATCCAGTGCTTGTATGACACCTGACCGGGTAAAACCAACCGAGTCCGGACAGAGTGTGACTCAAGACTCAAACGTGTGGTTGACGCTGCTAGGATGGGATGTCTGGAATGATCCCGTGCGCGTCCGAGAGGCGTAGGAAGGCCAAACGAACCGCAACCGAGACCACTCCGGTTAAGGGTTGTAGTGTGCAGTGTATCCGAGGCAAAGAGCAGCGCGTAGCGTGCGGTGTAACCGAGGCAAAGAAGGAGTAGCGTGCGGTGTACCGAGGCAAAGAAGTAGGTGGCGGTCTCTAAAATTCTTTTTTCCGAGTAAAACAAAAGTTTTTTGCAGAATTTTAAATGTATGCACGTATGTATATTGATGCATTTTTTTGTATTTTTATTTTTTTTGTAAATAAAAACGTAAAGCACATGCACACACACACAACAGTTAAAGAAAGGGGTAAAATGAAAGTTTGACCCTCATCATCGTTTTAAAAATCTTTTATTTTTTTTGTTTAAAAGTTTTTACAACAAAATGTCCCCAGCGGAGTCGCCAACTGAAATTTCCCGGGATCCGGCTCGCGCGCGGGGGCCCCGCGCATCTCGCGTTTTTGCCGCACCTTTGGAAATGGCCCGGATCCGATAGGCAGCGCGCTCGCGCCCCGGCATCTGGCTTATTCCGTTTTGCGGTGTTGGAGGTGTCTCGCTGTGTTTTGCTTGTAGAGTCGCCACGCCGTTTTTATTAAGCCCAAAACATTGAAAAAGGGCATCAGTTTAAAAATAAACTGTTTTTTTTGTTGTGTGATGAGATTTTGAGTTCTGAGGTCGATGACTCCTCGGGAAGAGAATATTAGAATCTTAGAGCTCACTCCGAGTCGCCTCGTAAAACGAGTCTTTCGGATACCCCTAATATTCTTTAACTGTCATGTGTGTGTGTGTATGTGCTTTTTAAAAATGCATGGTGTGTCGGATGTCTACATTGTACACTGCCTTATTGAAATGTATTGAAATAGTATAGGAAGGAAGCCTTACCAATGTTGGTTCGTGTCCGTCTTCCGCAGGGGAATAGTGTTTCGAGGATGGAATAGTGTTCCTGCACGGACGGGATTGCTTCTGGAAGGGGGCCGCTTGTCCGCCGACGTAGTTTCGGCAAGTGCGTTGGGATCGCAGGATCACTCGGGCAGAGGTTCTGCGTGCGCTGAATCGTTGGTTGGATTCGCGCGCAGGTTCGCCGCAAGGGCTTGGAATCGCTGGTTGATTCGGCAGCAGGTTCTGACGTGGGTCGGGATTGCCGGCTTTGACTCCGAAAGAGCCGGACGCCTTGGAAAGACTGTGCAAGGCCTCTGAGTACCACGAGAGGCCTCAGTAGTACCTCGAGAGTGCCTCTGGCAGCGCGGGAGCATCACGCGGAGCGCTGGGAGGCTTCTGAGCACCGCGAGGGGGCTCGAAAGGCCTCAAGGATCCGAAAGGGGCCGGAGTGCCCCGAAGGGTCTTAGAGGGGAGCCCGAAGGCCGGGGAGAGGAGAGAAGAGGGAAATGTGTGAAAATGAGGGAGGGGAGCCCTCTATTTATAGTGTAGGAAAATCTCGCAAAGAGGTCCGTACTGACCTTATAGGTAATCCAAATTTTTGGTATTCCTCGATTTGAGGGAATCCGTGATAATTAGAAGAAGATTTTGACATCATGGTGTCTACTGGTTGCAATAAGGTCCGTACGACCATCATCTCAAAGATGCAAAGAGGTCCGTACCTGACCAACCATGCATTCCAAGAATGATGTTCTCCGGGATTTGAGGGAATAAGTTGGACTTTAAGGGGATTCAGTAATCATTGCAGCAAAGAGGTCCGTACGGACTACTTATGCTTTTCTGAATTCTAAAAAATTCCCAAAAGGTCCTTTTATCCCTTTTTATCCCAGAAAGGTTCCTTCCTTGGTTTGGCTGAGGATTTTTTGAGGGTTTTGAGTGCCAGAGGTCTTCGAGACTGAGTTTGTGAGTCTGCGGTGTTTCCCATGTGCTCGGAAGAGGGTGATCCAGATTGGGGTGCTTACACCAGCGCTTACCTCTCCGAGGAAAGCAAGTTCTCTGTGAAAGCGACGACGAAGACGATGAAACCATTCTCTTCCAAGCCAAGCATGAAGTCAACAAAATCGGAATCCCAAGGGTCCTGGGAGGATGGGGACGGATCATTTCCGCTCTCAAACTAAAAGGCCAACTGAGGGAGGAAGGTCTACTAAAAAATAAAAGAAAGATGGGAATACATCTCCAGCAACTACTCAGGGAGATTCCACAGACTTCGACATTCATTTACAGAAACGATCAACTGGGACAGCAACCAGTTACATGGGCAGATGTTCGGGAAGCCGTGTACTCGCCTTCCGACATACCCGCCACTCAAATAAAGAAGAAGGGAAAGCTCTCCCCGATGGAAGTTTATCTAGACTGCCGCGCGCAGTTCAAGGAAGCACTGGCTATTCTCACATGGGAAGAAACGCAGGCGCTAACTCTCGACGCATGCTCTACTGCAAGAAAGTTGATATGGGCTAAGAGTGGAGGAAAATTAGCAAACCATGATTATCGCCAAACCCAACTCCATAATGCCCTGAGCATGCTCAGCAAGAAGGAAATGAGCGTGGTATACTGTGAAGAGATCAAGGAGACAGTTCGCATGAACCAAGAACTCTCCAACCTCCCCCGGAGGGTCAACAACGCACAGTTCAGTCCTGGCAACCACTGTTACGCACTGACGTTCGAACAGCTGTGGCAATCCATAAACTACCTCCCCACGGAGGCACTCAAGCCGCATCCCGGGGACGTAATCCCGAAAGCCGCCGAAGGCTCCCGAAATGCATCTACAAACAACTAAGTGAGGGAAGACTTACGGCCTATGCGTTCGAGGAGTCCTCCTCCGACTATGGCTCGCCGAGAGCGAATTGCCTGTAAGGACCAAGCCCGATGTCGCATCCCGACCCGATCGTGTCAAATCCATGCATTACCACCCAAGGCCACCAAAAAGCCAATGAGCCGTAACCGTAACCCGCCTCCGCCCGAAGACACAAGTTCCATGAAAGAGGACCAGATCCTCACTCAGCTCAAGCAGACCCAGGCGAACATTTCCCTTTGGTCGCTGCTCACATTTTCATATCCTCACAAGCTCAAGCTAGAGGAAAGTCTGGCCCGTACCATGGTCCCCGTGGACGCAACCCCAAACGAAGTAATTCAGATGATTGGCAATATCCACTACGGCAACATTATCACCTACACAGATTTGGACCTGCGGAAATTTGGGGTTGATCACAATGAGCACTCTACATCATAGTCCAGCTGGACGAGCGTCGCCTTCCCCGTGTGTTGGTAGACGGAGGTTCCGGAATGAATGTCTTGCCCGCCAAGATGATGGACCTGCTTGACATCAAGCCCACAGACCGAAGCCTTCACCCACACTGCCAAGGCCTATGACTCTACTTCCCGTACAGTCTTCTGGGTTGCTACTCTAAATATCCGGTTCGGCAAGTGGATGATCCCCACCTAATTCCAAGTGTCGACATTCCAATCACCTTCACAGCCCATCCCGGCGACCCGGCCGCATCGTATAAATGGCGTGGCATCCACCCTTCACCAGCCAGATCAAGTTCATGTAAGGCAATGAGCTAAACACGCCTACTACGACAAAGCAGTATCAAGTTCACGCAAGGCAAACGAGCCAACCACGCCTACTACGACAGGCCACCACCAAGGGGACCAGCACCAACGGCATTCCAGTGTTAGAAATCAAGCATGATGACGACATGAAATTAACTGGATTCACTTTGGAGACCTCCAAAATCCAAATATGCAGCATGGACCTTCCACTATTTCAAGACAAGATTCCTCCCGACATGAAGATGATGAAACTCATGAACTTCATCCTAGGACTGGGGCTCGACAAAAGGTTACAAGGCCAACACCAAGTCATCGAAGTCAAGGACCACACCACGGTCCAGGGGCTCGGTTATGTGCCAACACGAGCTGACATTAGGGAAGACAAAAGGCTCGTCCGCACCAAGGAAGCAGCCCGTAAAAGAGGAACCTCCTACGGCACACCCAACCTCCAGCCTTGCAGTTTCGACCTCGCTCATTACTTCACCAAGGGAACCAACAATGAACCGAGGGGACCGACAAGTGGAACCGACAGCGTAACCGAGGGGACCGACAGTGGAACTGATGAAGATGAGAAAGAAGCAGGGATAGTCAGCACATAGACTACAGAAAGAATGGAAAGGCTAGCACGGGACCTCAAGCGTTTCAGAGGACTCAAGGCTAATCTGATACGGGGAGCGTTCCTCGACATCACAACTCTACCTGGACCAATTGCCACTATAGTCCAGCATGAGTACATACTCAAGGGAGTCCCAGACTTGGAAGAGCAACTCAAGGCACTCTTCATGGGAAACAGACTATTCGGGTCAACTGCCGAGGCCACATTCGAGAAAGTAACTCCGGCGCATGAGCGTAATTCATAGAAGACGCCTCAGCGGACCCGCCTACGTAGTCTTTTTGGAAGTCATGTGAGGTGCCAACTCCGATTGACTCCGGGCTCCGAAAACAAAGATGATCGCCATGATTGGGATAACAGGCTGCCTCTCGACCCCGAACCCTCATCAAGCATCCAAAGAATGCCACCGAAGAACTCGGGTAACTTTCACCGGACTATGGGCAAGCCAGCAAAATTGGAAGACAAGCCGGGCTCCGCACCCACATCTCCCTAAACCCGGTCTCGAACCCTCCGAGCCGCCTCTGTTAAAGTCCAGCCCTTTGAGCCGTCCAACGGCCTTACGCCGAAGACTATGATAATAGAGCCAACAATGTATTTCCATTCGCATCTAATGAAAAATCCGACCTTTCTGAGTATCCTCATTGCCACTTTAACAACCGATAAGTTAACAAACAACTTAAAAGACGTTAATAACGAATCACTTGATAAAGAAGCGTATACATTAAACGAACAATACATTAAAGAAGTTCTCAAGCGCGTAGTAGACCGAGAGGACAACCGGGCCCAAGCCGCCGAAGAGGTTGCGACTGTGAACCCGGGTCGGCGCAAAGAGACTAAAGAGACACAAGGGCGCTTTCTTCGCCGATGCAGAAAGAAGCCCCGATAAACCTCCTCAAGGAGTATGTTGACGTGTTCACTCTGCCATACCAGACATGCCAGACTCCGATCCTCGATCTTGAGCAGCACTCTCCCGGATCCGTAATCTAAGCCTCACAAATGTAAATTGCGCAAGATCAGGCCAGAGTGGTCCTTGCAAGTGAAAGAAGAGATTGAGAAGAATGCCGACATCAAATGGGACTCCGAGTGCCAGACAACTTTCGAGAAAATCAAGACATACTTGGTGAATCCCCCAATTCTGTGCCCGCCACATGAAGACAAGCCACTACTTCTGTACCTGACAGTGACAGACACGTCAATCGGAGCAATGCTGGCACAAGAACAGAAAGATTCCAAAGTTAAGCATGCAATCTACTTCGTAAGCCAGAAGCTTCAAGGAAGTGAACTCAGCTACTTAGCATTAGAAAAAACTTGTACCGCCTTGGTATGGGTAGTCGAGAAACTGAAACACTACATGCAGTCACATTCAATGCTCCTGGTTTCCAAAATGGTCCCCGTCCGATATCTCTTTGACAAGCCATCCCTGTCAATGCGACTAGCCAAGTGGTCATTTTTCCTGGCTGAGTTCGACATCAATTACATGGTCAGAAAATCAACAAAGGGCATAGTAATGGCAGATCAGCTGGCAGACTTCCCAAGCAGTGAACCCAAGGGTCCTGATCCGCAGTTTTCGGACGACGGAATCTTCTCGCTCGACAGCTCAAACCGTTGGCAACTCTTCTTTGATGGGGTAGCCAACAAGAAGGGAAATGGTATCGGAATGCTCCTTGTCGATCCCAAGGACGAGCACACTCCCATAGCCATCAAACTGAATTTTGAAACAACCAACAATGCAACAGAATATGAAGCCTGTGCAGCCGGTCTGGAAGCCGCTCTCGAGCGCAACATCTCAGAACTGGAAGTATACGGAGACTCAGCATTGATCATCAATCAAGTGTCCAACAAATGGAAGATGATAGATTCTCGCCTCCGTAAGTACCACACGTATGCATGGAGGAGCTTATTGCTCGCCCCAAGGACATCTCTTTTCATTATTTGCCAAGAGACAGAAACCGCTCGCGTATGCCCCGCAACCCTCGCATCTCTTGTCGAAATTCCCGACGGGAAATCAAGAAACCCCTCGTAATAGGCAGACGGAAACACCCGCTTATTGCCGTGAGATCGAAATAAAAATGAAACGATCGACGAACCCCGGTACAATCAAATCTACCAAGACCTCCAAAATGGAGAAGCTTCCTTCACACAAATGAAGATGGAAAATACAAAGAAGGGATCAATGCCAAAAACATGATGGTATTAAAACGCCTGGCATCCCATTTCGTCATTCTGGGGGTATGTGCAGACAAGAAGCGCCACTCAAGGGCCACTCCTTCTGTGTAAATAAAGAAAAGCCACGAGCTAATGAACGAAGTTCACAACTGAACCTCGCGGTCCGCATACGAACACTAGAGCATTGACATGTATCATCCTCCGTATGGGATATTATTGGATATCAATGGAAACAGATCGCATCCAGCCCACATCCGAAGCCGCGACAAATGTCAACGGTTCTCCAACCTCAATCACATCCCTCCTCACGAACTCTATCGCATGACTACACCTACGGCCTTTCGCCACAATGGGAATCGACGTCATCGGCAAAATCACTCCATCGTGGAGCAATGGTCACGAGTTCATACTAGTCGCAATGACTACTTCACCAAACGGGTAGAAGCCGATCGCCCAAGGTACCGGATTCTAAGAAGGTGGGCCGAGTTCATCAAAGAGAACATCTGCGTGCCGATACGGAGTGCCCAACGAGATCATATCCGACAACGGGACCCACTTCAAGGAGATTGTGACTCAACCGCCGACCGACTCGTAGTCACACATCACAAGTCTTCTCCCTATAGACCACAAACCAATGGTGCAAGAGAGGCAAAGAAACAAGACTCTTGCAATGATAATCGTAAAGATGACCACTGAGGCCAGACCGGCCCGAAAAGCTACATCTAGCCCTCCGGGATACGTAACATCGCCGAACCGCCACAGGGGAGACTCCGTTCGCACTTACCTACGAAATGGAAGCGATGTTACCCGTGGAGTTGGAAATTCCATCCTCCGAGTCCTCTTGGAAAACGGGATCAATGAAGTCGAATGGCTACGCAGCCGTCACGACGAACTTCGCTCTACTCGACGAGCGCAGATTGAAAGCCATTGAGCACACTCGTGCCTACCAAAGCGTAATGGCCCGAGCATTTGATAAGAAAGTCAAGATCCGAGACATCGTAGAAGGCGACTTGGTGCTAAAGGAAAAGCCTCCTACGCAAAACCAATCCCTCGAAAAGTGGGAGCCTACATGGATAGGCCCGTTCGTGGTACAAAGAATCTTCTCCTGAGGAGCCACGGTTAGCATATTTGGGACGGAACCCTTTCGTTAACCCCGTGAATGTAAGCAAGCTCCGCAGATACTTCGTTTGAGGAAGAGCACGAGTCAACTCTCCTTCCCCATACACCACCCTCGCAAAATTAAAGTGCTAAAAGAGTAATACCTAACTCGGATACATTCCCAACAATGATCCAGTAAAAAATAGGGTCGCACTTCTTTTGTCTTTGTTTTTATCAAATTCACCTAAAGTATCGAACTACGGTGACCTCGAGCCCCTTAGTCCAATTGTAAAAGGGGAACGTAGGCACCATCATCGTCTTGGCCTAAAAACAAAAAAAACAAATAGGCATCAATTGCTTCGTGTTTCGAAAAACTCTTTTCCATTAACCTACAAATTCATTACGGTTAAAACAATCTTTGATGGGTTCAAGCACGGCCAACTCTTGACTCGCTACACGCTAGCAAAACAACAATAATACATTAATCGCTTAATGTGTCCGCAATGACAAGGCGGATACTCCGACAAAGAAGGTCAACCTAGTCTCCCGTACTGTCCTTCATCCTTCTTCCCTTCCCTTTTCCGCGACGAGTATTCTTCACCTTCACAGTGGAATATTCCCGTAGTCCTTCTACCTCGGCCTGTGACCCTTCCCGACGCTCCGTCAAACCTGGCAAATGCCAACGCACCTCTTTCCCCTAGCTCTCTATCTTTGAGCCGCTCTCTTCGAGCCATCAGCGACCGTGCTTTGTCGGCCGCCCGATCAAGATCGGCCTCATAGTCGCCCATGTCGTCCCCAAGACGATTCTCGAGGGTTAGCTCCCGCTTCGCCTCCTCAAAATCGAGCCATCGTGGTAATCAACACCCAACAGCCTCACTCCGTCTCCACAAGATGGCCATCTCGTGTCTCCCCCATACACTCTTCATACTGGCCGTAGATCATCGCGTAGATGTAACAATGCCCCTCTCCGGTGAAAGAGAGCCCGGGCAGAAAGGACGCGTATTGCCACACCGTGAGGAGCAATAGCGTCGAAGGATCTTTCATCGCCAGAGATCCCACCTCGAATGTAGCAAAGATGAACCAAACTCCGTCCGGCATCTCGCTTCCACTCTGCATCTGCGCAAAGACCAATGATGGAATGTAGAAAGACGTCTGGGACAACCCCGGTACTCCGACAACCAAAAGACCCTCCCGAGCGGTCCGACAAGTCTCGTAGCTTCCAAAGTGAGGAACCCACCATCGCAAGTGACGCGTGCGGAGTCCGGCCATCCGTAGCTCCAGCTTCACTCGATCGCCCCTATCACCAGAGGACGCCGAGAAAAGGACCAAGCGTCACAAGACACCGGCACCTCGAGCATCATCTCGCAACCTCTCCCTCAACCACATAGTAAGCATAGCGGACTCCTCCCCACATGACGGCTGCCGGTCGCCATCCGACCTATGCCCAGGAATGTCTCACCCAGGACCAAAGGCATGATGTCTCCCCCGTTCCGGCACTGCCTCACCAGGTCCAGTACGCTGTGATGGCACACACCCAGGGACGTGAATGTGAACAAAGTGGCAATCGCGCACAGAGCAAGTGTGTCCCACGCGAAAACGCTCCCCTCAACACCGACAAATTTATCGGGCAGCCCCGAAATGTCGACATAGTCTGTGTTCAGTATTAGAATCCCGTATGCTTGTTCAGCCGAGATACCAGGTAGAGACACTAACTTCTCAACAGTGGCCATGCCACCCGCATAGGGAAGAACTAGCTGTTCCGTCTCAGGTCCTCCTAAAATGGCCCGGAAATCTTCAAATGTGGGAGTAATTTCGTTGTATGAAAAGTTATACACGTGCCTCCGTACATCCCAGAAACGAGTCACAGCTCTCAAAAGATCCCAATCTGGCATGAGCTCCTTTAAATCCCAAACAAATTTCATCCCGTAACAACCCTCAAAAAAACCCTTGTTTTGCCTCGTGTGGTTCCGTACCCATGACTGGAAGTTGTCCAGGTATCGCTCTTGCATCTGAGACGATAGCTTAGGAAATGGAGCCATGAAAAAAGCAAAGAAAACCTTCAGGAATTTGAGAGAAAATCAATTGTTGGATCGAAGCAAACATGCAGTTTTTACAAATGGCAAAGCTGAACTGCAATTTAAAAGATTCTGGAAATTGAATCTTAGTCCGATCGGACTCTTTCTCAAGTCGATCTGGTCAACTCGCAGCCTACCGATTTCAAATTGAAACATTTCCAAACCAAGCCCCGTTCAAGCCTCCTTGAAACCGCGTGCTCCCATGGTTTCAATCAACCACCGCTAACACCACTTTCGCCCTGCTCGTGCAACAAAGGCAATTAATTAAATAACAAAGGCATATAGGCATAAATTTTGACCAGTTCAAATTTTTGTGCATATTTCATTTTATTTATTTTTGATCAACCTACTTGCTTATTTGCCAAAATAAAAGAAGGTAATCACTAAATAAATGTACAAAATACAGGTTCCGCCTCAAGGGCGCCTTTTCAAATACAAGTCAAATTATTTTGGATAATACACACATTTTGTCTAAAAAAAGCAACAAAAGAGGACTACTCTGAGTCCTGCTCGTCATCCGAGCACTCGATGCACTGCCCCGCAGCAGCCGGATCCGTCGAGAACAAGTAATCTCCAAATTCCTCCAGGCGGAAATACGAGAAAGACCGCCTCTGCGCCTGCGAACTCAAGGACTCTCCCTGTTCGTGTCCCGAGTACGAAGGGTGACGAGCTCCGAATCCCACCGTCTCGCCCGAGAACTGGCCAAATCCCTGCGTAAAGTCCGCTCCACCAGCCGTGGAGGCAGACGAACCTCTCGGCCTAGACGGCCTCGACTCATGAACAGCCGCACTCCTCCGGGAATTGCACCGCAGGAACTCCACGAGCCTCCTAGCATAGTTGGGCCACCCGTCCAACTGTCTCATAGCCTAGTTGTACGTACGGCCAGACACCTGCAAACCAGGAAAGTCGTCAAGAGACAAACAGAAAGTACAGATGCAACATTTGTAGAATGCTACTATCAAATGCAGAAAATCAAAAGCACTCACCGAAGCATTGGGCTCCAATCTGTACCGAGGCCTCGTCTCGTCCGGAATGTGGATCACCAACCGCCTATGGGAACCGTCCAGCCCCTCATACGCTAGCCTAGCGCGTGGGATCGGGTAGTCTCGGGGATATCCAGGGCCCTCGCCCTCCCTGTGCTGCACCTGCGGGCTCCTCAGCCTCGTCCTCAAGAAGATGACATAGTCGGCACCCTCTATGATAAACTCGGTATAGAGCACGTCCTATCTATACTGCTCCAGCTCCTCCATCGGTATCGACAAAGGATGCTGCATGTGTGGAGGCGGGTCCACCGGCACCATAGGAAGGGACCCCAGACCATGCTGACGGGTCACCCTCTCCCCCAGATACATCGCGTCACAGTGAAGTCCCACCAGCAGCTTCCTCCGACGTGTGACCTCTCTAGCAACCTGGACCACACCGACATGAATCTGGTTCCACCAAGTCAGCTGGATCTGCTCAGAAAACTCTCGGCTCAGGGCCAGAGATACCTCATCGTACGTCAACCGAGTACCCTCCCTCGACGACACCGACTTCTTCGCCTCCTTCTGCCAAATCAATATGGCAGGAAACAAGGACTGATACGCCTCCTTGATCTCCCATCTCTGCGGGCGAACACCTCCAAGACCCACACCTGTTAAGCGCATGGAAAGTTATGTCAGCTACAGAGCAGATACATACGAGTACAAAAATGAGACAAGGAAGAGAAAAAGACGGGAACTTACATCTAAAGCAAAGGAAAAGCATCATAAGGTGTTCTCCTCTCCCCGCGAGAACCTGTCCAAGGCTTGGTAGAGCTCGGCCAGTCCAGCCTCCCCCCATGCGAACCCCCTCACGACGTCCAGATCCGTCAACAAGCCAAGCAGCGGAAAATGACAGGATGTGTCAGAAGTAGGAAACAGGGTTGCCGACAAGGCAAACCATATGAACCCTCGAGCCAGACGCTCCGCGGTCATCCTCGGGGACCCCTCCCCATAAGCAATAATACCCCTCCTCAGATGATTCTCCATCGGCCTGTACCGAATACCTAAGCCCCTGGCATCGATAATGTCAAAGCCCAGCAGATCCGACAACTGCCCCGGGATATAGCCATCCACTCACACCAGCGTGTTGCCCCAGAATGGCAACCCAGTGATAGCCGCAAAGTCACAGGGAGCCGCGCCGCTCCCCTACTCGAAATGAAAAGTGTGGGTCGTGTCCCACCGCACTCGCTCAAGCTACGTACAAGGACCTCGCCCTCTCGGCCACCCTACCGCGGCTACTGCGGCTACCGCTACGATGAATCCACCAAACCAGAGTCAACCACATACCGTCGTGACTCCTCTCTCCATCCCGAGCCTCGTCCGGAATATCTCCCACGCTCGAATCGCTCGAAGGCTCCCCGCTTTCAAGTTGTGAACGTCAACTGTCCCTCGCCCCTGCAGGTGAACACAACAAGAATACGTTAATACAGAAGCGACATCAACAGAGTGCACGAACGCATATCTAAATGATGCAACACCGATACAGTTCCCATTTTCCTAAAATATTTTTATCCCGGGTGGAGTATTAACGGTCCAAAATCCCCAAATTTTCAAAACATCTCGAAAACTCCATCGAATCCGAAACTTTCAAAACATTTCGAAAACTCCGTCGAATCCGGAACTTTCAAAACATCTCGAAAACTCCGTCGAATCCGGAACTTTCAAAACATCTCGAAAACTCCGTCGAATCCGGAACTTTCAAAACATCTCGAAAACACCGTCGAATCCGGAACTTTCAAAACACTTCAAAAACTCCGTCGAATCCGGAACTTTCAAAGCATCTCGAAAACTCCGTCGAATTCGGAACTTTTAAAGCATCTCAAAAACTCCGTCGAATTCGGAACTTTCAAAACATCTCGAAAACTCCGTCGAATCCGGAACTTTCAAAGCATCTCGAAAACTCCGTCGAATCCGGAACTTTCCAAACATTTCGAAAACTCCGTCGAATTCGGAACTTTCAAAACACTTCGAAAACTCCGTCGAATCCGGAACTTTCAAAACACTTCGAAAACTCCGTCGAATCCGGAACTTTCAAAATACTTCGAAAACTCCGTCGAATCCGGAACTTTCAAAGTACCTCGAAAAATCCATCGAAGTCGGAACTTTCAAAACATTTCGAACATTTCGAAAATTTACTCCGTCCCGAATTAAACTTACTTTAATTTTGGAAAACACATCTAGGCATGGAATTTTGCAACCAAAATTTTTATGTCATCTACCCATAGTGTCAATTGAACTACACTCTAGTCAATTTCGACAAAGGCGCATAGCAAAGTCAAAAGCCCCAATTCGGGCACCAAAATCCCTAACTCATTTCTAGTCAAATTTCTAACATTTAAAGAATGCACATTCTTAATATTAATGGAATTTAAAGGAAGTTTACCTGTCTTTCGATCCCTCCTTTGGATTTGTGAGTTTCCCGAGCCGGATAGAACTCCGCCGGATTCAAAGGAAGAACGGTGGTTCGAATGGTCCGCACTAACCTCGTTTTTTCGTTATCGGTTCTCCCATAGCGAGCCATTGGTCCCAGATCAGCCTCCATGTTGATTTTTCCTTAGAAATTTGAGCAAAACTCACAAAATGGGGTGATTTTTCTTCTTTCCTTTCTCTCTTCCTCGTCGGAAATAATGGAGAAATGACCAATTTTGCGTCGGCCTTGGCGCTGAATTGAACCTGGTCAAATCCAGGTTGAGTCCGGTCGGACTCATTCTGCAGCTAAAAAAAAGATTCCTTGCCAATTTGGCCCCTCAACTTCTCGCAGTTTCAATTTTACCCCTTTTGACCCCCAAAAGTGTAAAATCTCCCCCAAGTTAGACCTTTCTAACACCCCCTCCCCCGAGGTCAAGTCCAGTTAGTTTTCACTAACGCCCGTCTCCAGACGTTAAATTCTCAGTTAGTTTTCACTAACGCCCGTCTCCAGACGTTAAATTCTCAGTTAGTTTTCACTAACGCCCTTCTCCAG
Source organism: Adenophora triphylla var. japonica (assembly GCA_022495995.1). Taxonomy (NCBI): domain Eukaryota; kingdom Viridiplantae; phylum Streptophyta; class Magnoliopsida; order Asterales; family Campanulaceae; genus Adenophora; species Adenophora triphylla. The sequence goes on along the minus strand of JAFEMH010008188.1, from coordinate 31,516 downwards.
ACGTTAAATTCCCAGTTAGTTTTCACTAACGACCGTCTCCAGACGTTAAATTCTCAGTTAGTTTTCACTAACGCCCGTCTCCAGACGTTAAATTCTCAGTTAGTTTTCACTAACGCTCGTCTCCAGACGTTAAATCTCAAATCGACGTTTGACATTCAAATGCCGAATTACGCCCCAAACCGACGTTTGACATTCAAACACTCAGTCCCGTCTTCGGACATTCAATCACAAATTCCGTCTCCCGATGTCAAAATTTCCATTGGTTTTCATCAACATTCACTTCCCCGGCCACCAGTCGTAAGCCCGATCGTCCCACTACAGCGGCCATCAAGGTTAGCCCGCACAACAATCCCTCTTCTGCCATCACCGTAAGCCCGAACACTCCTCCCCAGCAGGATCCTAAGACCATCCGTCTAAGAAGAAACGTCGATCAATTCCCTCAGTTCCTAACTGTCTTTGTTAGAACTCTGGATGCTTTTGCCCAGCAATGTGTCAGTCTCTTCCGAGACCACATCACGTTCCTAACCCCGTCGTTAGAACGTCAATCCTTCCGTGTTGTTAATAACGCCAGTTTAACACAACCATTCCCATCATTGCCACCCTATCCCCAGCGGATAAACCTGGCCGTCATCGTAAGTCCAGCACCCAAGGCACGAACGCCTTATCAATCTCAAGGCACGAACGCCTTCATCTCAGAATAAAAGCAACTCCGGTCTGAGGTGCCACACGCCCTCGTAGGTTTTAGAAATCTTAGGTTCACCCGCTCGGGATACGTAGGAATCCTTTCGCTAAGGGTCCAGCCAGCTGACCGCCCAGGTCTTTCAAAGTAAGGCATCCCCCAATTTGGATCCTTATATTTCTCAACGACCCCACTTCCTTCGGAAGTGACGTCGCTGAGGGACTAACTATAAAAACCCAAATCCGGATCGCCAAAATCCGTTAGAAGTTAACTGGAATCCGTTAACTGGCCCGCTCCAAGTTAACCGGAACCCGTTAAGCTCCCCGTTCTCAAGCCAACGAGACATCCCGGGACTGCCTCGTGCATCCCGACGTCAAAGCGTACTCAACACACGTCGTCGCACGTAAAAGTACAGCTTCTCCTGAAAAATGCACTTTCCGGGGGTGTTTCGGATATTTTTCGGACTGTTATTTTAAAAACAGACAAAACCGGGGATAATGACACGAAATCCTATGCCCTATGTGAGTCACAAGACACGTGGCACGCATGCCACAACTCTCTCGTCAACATCAATAAAAAATCAGTGTGAAAAGACTAAAATACCCCTGGTATGCACCCAAGTCCTGGTGACTCTTTGGCAGACAATCTGACTGCCAAAGAAGTCCCTCCAATTTCCAAAGTTTCACAAAACCCCCTGAAATTCAACCTCAGTCCATCCGGACTCTTTCTGAAATTTCACCTATAAATACAGATTGCTGTCAAACATTTTGACAACAAAAACTCATCCATTTTCACCTCAAGCCACGGCCCAAACCAGTTTCACCCTATCCCGAGCCCTCGTTTCACCTCGATTCGCGTGAAAACTCCGTATTTCGATCAAATACAACCCCCACTACCTCGAAACACCGTTCCAAACACTTTTTCGTATCCCGTATACGCTCCCCGAGCCAAAGGAGCCGACCCTAGCCATAGGTAGCGTTCTCTCTCTCTCTAAACTCTCGTTCCGTTTCGGTTTACGCGCCAGTCGCTACAACCGTTTCGGACTAACGTTGTTGAAATGTAGACGTCACCGTCTAACGGGGTCCGATACGTTTTAGTCCCTGATCCTCTTCTCTTCCCGTAAGAGAAGTAATCTCGGGTTAAAACGGCGTTCCGGCCCTGTTCCGTTACTTTTTATGTCATTTACAAATTCCGGATCGTTTGATTCGTCGAACGTCATTTACTTTTATGTCATTTACCAATTCCGGATCGTTTGATCCGTCGATCATTCTTTACTTTTACGCAACTTTACAATTCCAAGCTGTTTGGCTCGTCGAATGCACTTTACAATTTCGGGTCGTTTGATTCCGTCGATATCGCATTTTAAATACTGTCATTTACAAGTCCGAGCCATTTGGATCGTGATAGTATTTACTTATCAAAAGTCCGAGTCGCAAAACGATTCATTGATAACATATCATTTAATGCTTTTTTTCCCGTAAAATCGCTAACAATGTAATGCCTGGTTCAAAACCGGATTCGACATTCGAACTCTCTTTCAAAACGCGTGAAATGACGTTTGGCATCCAAACGCTCATCTTCAAACTTAAAAGTCGACTTTTGACATTCAAAATCATTTAATGCTTTTTTCCCGTAAAATCGCTAACAATGACATGCCCGGTTCAAAATCGGAGTTCGACATTCGAACTCTCTTTCAAAATGCGCGAAATGACGTTTGGCATCCAAACGCTCATCTTTAAACTTAAAAGCCGACTTTTGACATTCAAAATCATTTAATGCTTTTTTCCCGTAAAATCGCTAACAATGACATGCCCGATTCAAAACCGGAGTTCGACATTCGAACTCTCTTTCAAAACGCGCGAAATGACGTTTGGCATCCAAACGCTCATCTTCAAACTTAAAAGCCGACTTTTGACATTCAAAATCATTTAATGCTTTTTTCCCGTAAAATCGCTAACAATGACACGACCGGTTTAAAACCGTAGTTCGACATTCGAACTCTCTTTCAAAACGCGCGAAATGACGTTTGGCATTCAAACGCTCATCTGCACACTTAAAAGCCGACTTTTGATATTCAAAATCATTTAATGCTTTTTTCCCGTAAAATCGCTAACAATGACACACCCGGTTCAAAACCGGAGTTCGACATTCGAACTCTCTCTCTCAAAACGCGCGAAATGACGTTTGGCATCCAAACGCTCATCTTCAAGCTAAAAATACGACGTTTGACATTCAAACGCTCTTTTCTTAAAAGTTAATATTTGACACTTAAGACAAACAGTTAAAATTAGCATTCTGGCCACTTTTTCTAAAACTTCCAAAACCGACGTTTGTCATTCAAACGCTCGCCTTTTCAAACAGAATCACATAATCAACGTTTGACATTCAAACCAAGATTAAGCTTGTCATTCAAGCCCCCATTTCAAAGATACAAACACACACACACGCACACATTTTCGAGAAAGGTAGAAAGACTCGTCATACAAGGCGTTTCGGGTGATCTCAAAATACTCTTCCCGAAACGTAACGTGACCTCCGAACCTAACAATGTCTGGTACTCAAAAAGTTTTTTACTCGTTTTTGCTACCAATAAAAATGACTCCCCGTTTTCAAAGCTTTTTCTAAGTTTTTGCTGCCAATAAAAACGACACCATTTTCAACCAAAAGCCGTTTCTCAACGTTTGGGCTCAAAATACAAAAATCGCGTGGCGACTACTCTCCTTCCCGAAAGCGAGGTCTCAGACACCAACACCCCGCGAAAGACAACCGCCTTTTCGCCGCGCGCGAAAATTCGGGTAATTTCAGTGGTGTTATGAGTTTGTATAAAACTTTAATGAAATAACGTAATCTCAAAATAACCAAGATGACATTACCTTTTTCGTTGTTTATGGAGTGGCATTTATATTGTTGTTATGAGATGTTTACGAATCCCGTAAATCATGGAGATAACGTGGGCGTAACTGTCTACGAGAATGTAGGAAACATTTACAAATAACGACGTGGGATTACGCATGTGTTGTTTGGTCGAGATCTGAATTCGTTCCCGAGTTAGGCAGAGATTGTATAAGGAGTAAACATTACTCCCTCCGTCCCAGTCCAAAAGACACAAAATCAACCTGGCACGAAAATTAAGAAAAGTGATGTAGAAAAGAGAAAAAGTTTAAATGTTGTGAGTATGAAAAATTAAATAGGAGAGAGAATGAGTGGGAGGAATAGTTAGGAGAGAGAATGTTGTGAGTGTAAAAGTAAAGTAGGAGAGAGAATGAGTGAGTTGAATAGTAATAAAAACTTTCCTTTTTGGGACTGTGCCTTTTTAAATGGGACACCCAAAAAGAAAATTTGTGCCTTTTCGATCGGGACGGAGGGAGTATGTCGTACGAAGCTAGGTCGGGATCAAAGGAGGTCGAACAAATAAGCTTGGTTGGTCGACTAATCTAATTGTTGGATAACACGTGATTTAGTGATGCTTTAATGGTCCTTTCACGTTTAATGGGCTTTTGAGCCTGTTAGATGTGGGGCCAGTCCGTTGGGTCTGACCCACTAATTTTATTTTGCTCATAACAATTTTTATAACAATAATTAAATTAAATTAATTTAAAATTATTGTTTAGAATATTTTTGTAATAAAAACAAAAAAATCATTTCAAAATAAAAAAATATTAATTTAATATGATATGAATCTCACTTTTATCCAATTAATCCAAATCTGGCACCGATCTTCATCTCAACGGGAACAGTAGCAGAGAGTAGCAAAACTTCGGTAGGAGCAGAATTCACGCTAAAGGCTCATTAATATTATGTCACACTTGTCCAGATAAGTCTCGTTTGGTCCGTATTGTTACAAAAGAAGCTCGTCAGCTAAATCTCCCTATCCTCTATTTGTGGCGACGTAAAAGTAAATAACGTGCGCCGCCGCCGACCCGTCAACACCTTCCGGCTCGGTTCGGCTCAGCTCGGCTCCATCCCATCCAATCCAATTAGGCAATTACACACACTTACACTCTCAATCACTTCATTCATTTCCCCCCTTCTTTTACACCCACTGCCATTTTCTCTCTAAAAACTCCGGCAACAATGTCGATCTCCTCTCCGTCGTCCTGCGCGCTCTTATCAACAAAACCTAGGGCTTCAACTGCTACGACCTCAACTTCATTGCATTTGAAGCTGTCGTCCGCTCCGTTTTCTCTCCCTATTCGTTCACCGATTGCGCGGAGGTGTCCGTGTCTGGTTCTATGTTCGTCGATTGTGAGAACGGTAGCGGAAATGGTGGAGGATAAGCCGTCTACTTCTCCGGCCGTTGTCACCTCCTCCGCCGCTTCGGAAAATAACGAACAGCTTGGCGTACATTCGCGGACATTTCTAGATATCCGCACCGAACAAGGTATTTCTCGCTCAATCTCAACTAGTGAATTGAAATTTTTACTTATTAACTTGCCTTGTGGAGTTTGTATTTGCTTCTATGATTAATGCGTGTAGAAGTATGGATTAATATATGAGAATAGGCAATGGAGCTGTTGCAAATGATTTTTCTTGTTGGCGTTAATGTATTTTTTTTAGAACAGAGTACAACAGCATAATTTCTAGCTGGCCCCCAAATCATTTTGGGGACTAGTCTATGGCTTTGTTGTTGTTGTTGCAGACTTGTAGTAGTACAACAGCATAATTCACTGTTATATGCAGTGTGATTGAAATTTTCTATTTAATATTTCTTAGTTTGGCATTTATATTTTCTCATTTATTGCTGACAAATGTATGGATTGTGAGGTTTTGATTTATTTTTCCTGATATGTTCTTGATTGATTCTGTTTTGAATGATTGTTGAGGTTTTTGAGGTATTGGCGCCTGTTATCAATTTTGGGGCTGCTGATTATGATTGTTGAATGTTTGTGTGGGTGGGATCTTGATGAGCATGTTGTTTGCGTTCCTCTAGCTTTTGGCTTATTCGAGGCAATATCTGTTTATTGGTCCTATGGTGCCATGTGGCTTGAATAGCAACTGGAGTAGCATATTTCACAGTTCAGTATCCAGGTTATGTAATTCTTATGGAAACTATAACGAGTGACGATAGGGAGCTTGGTACGATATGGTGCGAGGATAACTTTCTTCTGTCGTTGTTATGAACTTCAATGGTATCCTGGGGCACATGGCTATGGATTTTGGTTTGGAAATAGATTTCTATTTCATTTATGTCAGCAGAACCTTTAGCAAGTATACCTTGTGCACTAGACAGGGGACTCTCCATGCAGTTATTCTTGATTGTGGAAAGTTCAGCTGTTGCCTAAATATTTCTATTTAACATTTTAAGTATCCTAATTTTTCAGTGCATATTATAAAATATGTTTCAAGTTTATATTTTATACCGGTGAATTAAGTGAATTACAAATTATACTGTAGGAACTTCTTTTCGCAAACTTGACCAGCTTGTTGGAGAAAATTGTTATTGGATTAAATGCTTGTATATGGTAATGCTACAAATTAATTAAATGTCTACAACTCATATGAATATGAGTGGGGTTTTGTCAAGTCTTACTCATGCAGCTCAACACACTGGGCTGTGCTTATACTGGCCTCTGGAGATTGGGCACACAGAAAAGGATTGCAGTATCTTCAAGTGTTAGCATGGCTGGATATATGGATAAAGATGAGGAAATATTCTGTTCACAAACTTATGCTGTATATGGTACCCAAAAAAATTGGCTATAAGGGGAGAAAACTTTGGGGATGTGAGCATATAATCACATTATGTTTAATTGTGATCCTTGTGAAGCTCTGGAGTGGCACATTTGCTCTTGATTCTCCACGACGTCCACTTATGGATGGGTCACACGTGAAGGGACTGAGTGTTAAGGCTTGATATACATAGTTGGGTCGCTATCTAGTTACTCTAGTAGCTTAGGCTTTTAGATGAGTTGGTACCTTAACAATTTTCCAGGCTCGGGTAATCAAGATGTGGCAATCCAATATTTGTTGTAGTTTGAACTATTGCAACAATATACCAGAAGATTAGCGGGGAACTTCAGTTTAATTACCCATTTCATCACCATACACAATACTTAGTAATACCACAGGTTTCTTAAGTTAATAATTGGAAACAATGACGGAGCTACACAAGGCCTAATGGGGGTGATGATGCCAAAATCGTCAATTCAGCCCAAATCCAAGCGTCGAATGCTCCGGCGATTGCAAGGCCTGAAAATAAGAGAAAACACGTAAACTAAGCCGGGGCGGATCCGGCTAAAGGCCCTCCGGCGTGAGAGTAAGTTCACGGTTTGATATTAGAGAAATCAAATTGACAGAGTTTCTCCAATGTAAAAAGTAACGTACCAAATAATGAGCCATGGGGCTTGTATTTATAGGAATGGATTGGAAGAATCCATGTTGGAATAAACTTGTAAAGAGATAAGATATAATTCTAATAGAATTATATCTTGTTGAGGAGTCATTGTTTGACTTGAATTGATGTTGATAAGTAGTATTTCTGATTGGATAATGATTGTAGAATCCTTGTTTGATAAGGATCACAGATACCTAGCTAACGCCGAGGAAGGTAAATGTTTTTCCTCGGCCTCGCAAATGTGCCGAGGAGAACGATCCCCGCTTCCTCGTCACTGATGAATGACCGACATGAAATTATGCCGGGAGAATACTTTTGTTTCTGCAATTGGTGACACGCCGAGCAAAGTACTTTTCTATCCTCGGTAATTGAGACAGCCGCCCAAGAATAGCGACATAATGTCAAGGTAAATGTTCCTCAAGATACGAGGAAGATAATGCTCGGCCCTAATACTTGATGAATATATAATATCCACGGCCCAATATAGTTGGGCCTGTGTTCGAGCAAGCCCATGTTCGTAGCTCGGTTTATACCGTTCAGCTGCCCCCAACTTTCTAGCTCTGGCCAGACGAGTAGAAAGTTAGCCTGCCCTCGCATCCGGGATACGAACAGGTTTTACACGCGTCATCGGTGGGTATCTCGACGGTCATTATCTCGATGATGACACGGGGCCCCCGCCTTGTCACGCCTTGATAACCGTGTTTAACATTTAATTCTTGGGGCGCTCACCCGAATCTACGCTTTACCCACGGGTCGACCCGATCTGGGAGGTATAAAAGCTAAAACCCCTTTCATTTTACTCTTTACAAACCCCCAGCAATTGAGATTTGAGTGCATTTGTCAAGAAAACTCACCGGCGAACACAGCAATCTTCAAACCCAGTTCCCGGCGAGCTTGATTCTTCCGACGAAGTTGCTTTCTGCATTGATTCCATTCCTTCTTGCAAACTCAGGTATGAAATTTCTCTTTTTCTCACAACTTCCTTTCATGTCCAAATGCGTTTTCTAGGGTTTAGGAGTGATTTTGTCCATGCCAAGAACCGCCATTGTTGAAGGTTGAAGCTTTTCTTGATAAAAACTTTAAAAACTTCAGTTCTTTAATTCTCTTTGCATTTTATATGAAATTTCTGGAATATTGAATGAACTCCCCCTTCGTTTTTGATTCCCTTAGAAATGGCTAGATCTTGGGACCATTCTCCCGATTCCGTTATGGATATCATACCGGAAATTTGAGGGTTTATCGAAGAGAAAGGGGTCCACGGTTTGATGCCGACCTTGGATGATATAAGCAAGCAACAGGGGTTATGGTCGCTCTCGTTTATTCATCCAATACCCTGATTCTACAAGAATAGATAGGATTGATTCCGGGTCACCAAATATTATAGTGTTTGGGGATAGGGCCGAGATGGTGGAGCACATCGAACCGTTCTACTCCGCCTCCAATCGCGAAATGCGCGAGCGTCATGCGAGGTACGGCCCTCCTCGGCCTTATGAAATGACGAGGAAGGAGATCTTCCTTCCTCGGCCTTATGGAATGACGAGGAGGGGAATCTTCCTTCCCCGTCATTTAATCGGCCATCGACGAGGTTAATAATTTGGTCTCCTCGCCTTTATGCGCAGATATGACGGGGGAAGAGAAGGAGAGCCCTCCTCGTCTACTCAAATAGTTAATGCCTTCGTTGAAGGTGCTCAAGCCGACGCCCGCCTTGTCCGACGAAGAAGCCGAGGAGCAGTAGCCGAGGAAAGCAAATTGAGAGGGCACCAAAACCCGGGGATCCCATGATTGAGAAGTTGTACTCCAAGTACAAAGTGGATCGTCTTGAATATAAATTAACTTATATGGGCAAGATAGAGTCAAGACGGAGAAAGAAGAGACGGCCTTCTATTATAGCCAAGATTACGTCCATTTTTATTTCAAACAGTTCCAACAAGGACTCCGTCTTCCCTGCACCCTTCATTTGTGAGTTTTGACGACGTAAAGGCAGCCTGCCATGCTAGAGCCAACGGTACTAGTGGTTTTGGTTAGCTTTATCATTCTCTCGCCGTAGTTTAAGCATGAGCCGACTACGGAGCCTTCCGTCACTTCTACATTGTCCAAGTCATCAAGGAACAATGGCCGGTAGTAATTAGGAGTGCCAATAGGAAACCAAAATTGCTCCTCCCCACGCCTAGTAAAGTTCCAGCCGGGATAACCATGTCATCCGCGTTGAGAGCCGCCAAGGCCGGGAGTACCAGCCTCATGATGATCCAACCTCCTCCTTCGCGTCCAACAATATGGGTGGACCAAAGATTTGATCGTACGTCCGGAAGAATTTGCTAGGGTAGGGTCCTGGATCGGAAGCAAGTCGAATCCTCGGACCATTTCTATATCCGGGCGGATTGATCACGGGGAACGAGGACGGGGGCTCCCCTCGTAAATGTTAAAAGAGGGCGTCGCTTCAACGATTGGACGGTACATCCAGTGCTTCGTATTTCACGAGGATTGTATCAGTGCCATGATGAGCCCCCGTGACCAATGTATTGGAGCACCTAACATTGTTGGACGTAAATTTTTATCTTACACTTCGTAATTTGTCATATTATTTTGCTCGTACTTGACCTTGGGCTTCCTTGCTCGTACTTGACCATTTCTTCCTTGTCTTTTACAGATCTCGACCACCGAGGAAGAAGCTACCCTCAGAATGGAGAGACCGAGCCCTCGGGAGCTAGTGAAGAGGAAGAGGAGGTTGAAAGCAAGAAAGCCGCTTTAATGTAAAGGAGGGAGGATACTAATGCTCGTAACCTCATCCTTAATGTTCAGATCGACCAACCCCTCCCCTTAAATTGCACGGGGAAGTGGATGCCGAGGATCCCGCTGGCGATAATCAATCCAATCCATCAACCGTAGAGGGGCATAGCCTCCATGTTGATGCCGAGGAAGAAGCAACCGAGGAAGCTAACCTCGTCCAAAGGAGGTCCTCCAAAAGAACTCAGTGCCGCGCCGAGGAACCGCCGCCAAACGGCAAGCGCGCGTGTGGCCCCCGAGGTTGATGCTCCCCTCCTCGACCTGCTCACTACCAAGACTATCAAGAGGCCGATGAGCCGGCAAAAAATATGTCCTTGGCATTCCTCGTCTTAGGGACTCCCTTTGTTAGCGAGGGGAGGGGACCACTTGGTGAGATTGGGCCGAGCTCCCATCCAAAGGGCCATGGACGAGGATGCTTATGAAACCCTTTGCAAAGAGGGTCCTAATGAAGATACCGTGCTTTGCCACAAGGACTCCTCGCTTGCAGAGGTAAATGTTGATCCCTTTCTTGGGTTAGTATCTTTGATATTGGATTTGTCTTCCTAACGATGATTTTATCTTTCGGGCCAAGCTTGGGCCACGCTGCGTACGAGAACGCGCTGGCCAAGAAAGAAGACAAGGCGCCCGAACGAGGCCAAGGCACCAAGCAAAGAGCGAAAAAGAAAAGTCTTCCTGCTAAACTTTTAGAGGCCAAGGATGCTGAGCTTACACGCCAAGGCCAAGGCCGAGGCCGAGGTAAAAAGGGCCGAGGAAGAAAGATCAAAAGCCGAGGAACATCTCCGGCTCAAAAAAAATGAAGAGCTTCGCCTGTGCCGGGCGTATAAGGTCGAGCCTGCACCAAGGCCGAGGAAGCCGAGGCCAAGTGCCGAGGATTGGAAGCTACCCTTCCACTAGGAGGAAGAGGCCGTAGCTCGGCTCAAGGAGAGCTCGGCTTTCAAAGAACTGATGATGGCGGCTCGGCCAGAGAGGCCATTGACGAGCAAACAGCCACCATGTTCGAGGACGGCTACCTCCACTTGGCCAGGAGCATTTTAGCCGATCCCTCCACCGGTCTTGACATCAACAAGATTGCCCAGCTAATATGCCGGATCAATATGCCGAGGAGGTCGTGGCACTCCATCACTTAGTCCACTTATTCCGAGAGCAACTGGAGCTAATAGCCGCCAAGGATGCCCATGCTTGTAGGGAAGTGTGGAAGCCGGCTTCGTTGTCCCCGGCAATATTAAAGACCTAGTGGAGGCGATCCAAGACGCCGACGAGCCGGAGGACCTCAGAGGCCGAGGAAGGGGAACAGCTGAGGAAGGCGATGCTCAAGCCCATCAAACGACCCTTCCTCCACCTGGCTCCAATAATACTAGCCGGCTAGAAGAGCCTTTTGAGGATGCTCACCATCTTAGGATAGTTTTTCCTTTTTTGTTTCTTGTAATAGATAATAGGATCTTGTAATTTCCATTTGAATATCAATGAAAAAATCCTTTGTCATTGATTCGTCACTTTACCGACTTGATTATATTTTTGTATGCTATGCACTAGCCTTAGGAATGCTGGGATCCGAGGAAGGTCCTCAATCGAGTAGATTCACGTGCGGGAGGTTTATCAAGCCATTAAAGCCGAGGAAAGTCCTAGGCCTTGGCCGTTAGTCTCCTAAGTCAAGATGGATCCTTGACAGGAGAGTTGTAAGCCATCGAGCCAAGAGTGGTTCCTGAGTCTCGGGTGCTTGGTATCCTGAATCAAGGTGGGCCCTTGATGGGATATACCTGAGGCCATCGTGCCAAGGTGGTCCCTTGGTCTTGGCAGGTGTGTAGGCCGTCGGGCCAAGGAAGATCCTTGGTCTTCGCGATTGGTAAGCCATCGCCAAGGAAGATCTCGGTCTTGGCAATTGATAAGCCATCGTGCCAAGGAAGATCCTCGGTCTTGCTGGTAAGCCATCGTGCCAAGGAAGATCCTTGGTCTCGCAATTGGTAAGCCATCGTGCCAAGGAAGATCTCGTCTGCAATTGATAAGCCATCGTGCCAAGGAAGATCTCGGTCTTGGCAATTGATAAGCCATCGTGCCAAGGAAGATCCTTAGTCTTGGCTATTGTGTATCGGAGAATCCGAGGTAATGCCCTCATCTTCCCTTGGCCGTGAAGAGTCGATAGATAGTTGCTTTGCATGTTGGAAGAAATTGCTTTCGTAGAACCGAAATGTGATTACATCAAACCGCAATCCTATCAACTAAAAAGACAAAAGAAAACAAAAGACCGAAAATAAAAGACCGAAAATAAAGAGCTAATCTATTACAAAAATAAACTAGACTAGTGATAATATTTTCTAAGGTTGTTTAATGCCACGGATGCTTGAGATCCTTCCCCTCCTTGGTCCTTAATCTGTAGGTCCCTTCTCGAATGACTTGAGTGATGATATAGGGACCTTCCCAATTTGGGGAGAGCTTGTTTTGTTCGCTTTCCGACCCGGTGGCTTCGATCTTTCTAAGTACCCAATCGCCCACTTGGAATACTCTCTTGATGACCCTCTTTGTCGTGATATGCCTTGGTCCTTTGCTTGTAATTCACCATCCTCATCTCGCAGCCTAGTCGTTTCATCTATCGTGTCCAGTCTAGGAGCCTATTGACCTTGTTGACTTGCTCATCATAATGGGAGTTCCTTACTGTAGGGATGGCCATCTCTGCCGGTGCCATAGCCTCAGAACCGAAAGTTAGTGCGAATGGGGTTTCCCCGGTTGGCCCCCGGGTGGTTGTGCGAACAGCCCATAAAGCTAGGGAAGTTCGTCCCAACCATCTACCCTCGCGTCCTTCAAGGTTCTTGGTGAGGGCGGTTAGGACCAGTTTGTTGGCAGCTTCTGCTTGACCGTTGCCTTGGGGTCTGCTAACTGAAGATTTTGCATGGCGTACTTTGACTCTTCCCAATTCGGTTGTAAATGCCGTGGAGAATTGGAGGCCATGGTCAGAAACAATTGTATGCGGAAGGCCAAATCTGCACCAGATGTTGTCATGAACAAAGTTGATCGCATTCTCTTCCGTTATCTTGGCCAATGCCTTGGCTTCTATCCACTTGGAGAAGTAATCAACAGCTACTATCACGTACTTGCAATTACCACGGGCGGGTGGGAAGGGTCCAATGAGGTCGATCCCCCACATATCAAATGGCCACGTAGGTATTACAAGTGTTTGCTCGACCGCAGTAGTCTTGGAATGTCAGAGAACCTTTGGCATTTGTCACATTTTCGAACATAGGCATGCGCGTCTTCCCTTAGGTTTGGCCAGTAGTAACCTAGCGCTATGATTTTGTCAGCTAAGGTTCTGGCCCCCGGGTGTCCGCCGCAAACACCTTCATGTACTTCTGCCAGGAGGTTCTCAGTTTCCTTGGGATAGACACACCTTAGCAGGGGCTTCGTGAAAGATCTTCGGTAGAGGATTCCGTTCATCACCACGAATCTTGGAGACCTCTTCTTGATAAGCTTGGCTCGAGCATCGTCTTCTGGGAGTTTCTCCTTCTCAATGTATTCGATGTAGTCATCGATCCAAAGATCTCTCTTCCTCGTCCGTAAGCATGACTTGTAATCTTTCGTACGCAGTGTTCCTCGGCATAAACTACATATGGGTTGGTCTCCGCAGAGACACGTCCACGGTGGCTAGTTTGGAGAGAACGTCCGCGACTTGGTTGTCTTCCCTTCCTATTCGCGAGCTCGAAAAATTCCATTTTCTTCGTCATATCTAGGACCAGGTCTCTATATTTGGCAAGGGTGACATCTTGAGTGTTATATTCTCCTTTCACTTGTTTCGACAACAAGCCGGGAGTCACGTAAAGGCGGCCCACCTTAGTTGCTCCATAGAAGGAGGCCAACTCAATGCCAAATATGAGAGCCTCGTATTCAGCTTGGTTGCTAGAGGCAGGAAACCCGAAGCGGATGGCATCTTGTATAGTATATTCTCCTTCCGGGCTTCGTTAGTACTACTCCAGCTCCGCTTCTTTCCTTGGTAGCTGATCCGTCCGTATACAGGATCCAACATTGGATGGGAGTTCACCGGGAGAGTCTTTTCCTCCGGCGCGTTTTGCTTCCGGGAGGTGGGAAGATGCTCACCCATAAAGGCAGCCTCGACTACGAAGTCAACCAAAGGCTGTGCTAGGAGGGTCTTCCTTGGTTGGTAAGTGATATCAAACTCCGTTAGAGCGATTGACCAATTAAGGAGACGTCCCGAGCCGTCCAACTTGTGAAGGATTTTCTTCAATGGTTCGTTGGTGTAGACGGTGATAGGGTGTGCAGAAAAGTATGCACGCAGCTTCCTTGAGGCAATGACTAGGGCGTATGCTATCTTCTCCACATTGAAATATCTGCTTTCCACATCGGACAGGGCCTTTGAGACATAATAGACTGGCTTCTGAATTCCTTCATCCTTTCGAACCAAGACAGCTGCGACAGCGTGATCAGTGGCAGCTAGGAAGACATATAGCATCTCACCGGTAGTCGGACTGCTAAGCAAGGGAGGGGAACCCAAGTACTCCTTCAACCGGAGGAATGCTTCCGAGCATTCAGGAGTCCAGGAGAAGCTCTTGGTACCCTTCAATACCTTGAAGAAAGGCAGTGACTTTTCGGCGGACTTGGCGATGAATCTTCCAAGGGCTGCAATTCTTCCATTAAGTCTTTGGACCTCTTTGATGGTGGTAGGTTCCTTCATGTCAATGAGCGCCTTGATCTTTTCTGGGTTTGCTTCAATCCCCCTTTGGGAAACCATGAAGCCCAGAAATTTTCCTGCAGTAACTCCGAACACGCACTTGCTTGGATTCAGCTTCATGTTGTTGGCTCGGAGGTTGTGAATGGTCTCTTCTAGGTCAGGAACGTGGCTGCCTTCCTTGGTCTTTATGACCATGTCATCAATATAAGCCTCCATGTTTCTGCCTATCTGACTTGCAAAAACTTGATTTACCATCCGCTGGTAAGTGGCACCAGCATTCTTGAGCCCAAAAGGCATCATGATGTAGCAGAAATTCCCCACAGGTGTTTGAAAGGCGCCTTTTCGATGTCTTCTTTCGCCATTTTTATCTGATGATAGCCTGAGTAGGCATCTAAGAAGCTGAGAGTTTGGTGTCCAGAAATGGAGTCCACTAACTTGTCGATTCTGGGGAGAGGATAGCTGTCCTTGGGGCAGGCTTTGTTTAGATCAGTAAAGTCTATGCACATGCGCCATTTCCCATTTTGTTTCTTCACCATAACAACATTAGCCAACCAAACGGGGTATTTGACTTCGCGAATTATTCCGGCGCTGAGTAACTTCGCACCTCCTCCTTTATAGCTTCCTCCTTGTCTCTAGCAAAATTTCTCCTCGTCCGGGAGATGGTCTTTGCTAAAGGATCAACTTCTAAGCGGTGGAGGGCTACTTCCTCATTGATCCCCTCATGCCTTCGACTCTCCAAGCAAAGACGTCGAGACCGTTTTTCAAGAGGGATATGATTCTTTCTTTCTCTTCCCGCGATAGCTGGCCTCCTAGCTTGATTTTTTGTTCAGATAGTCAGGATTAATGACTACCTCTTCTAGCTCATCTACCGGCTTCATTTCGGGTCCGTCTCGAAATTCCAGGGATTCGATGATGATCTCTCGATTCTCCTCCCTTCATTGTCGTTTACATCGAGGCCTTCTTCCCGCATAAGTTTATCGATGTCTGGAAGATCGTTCTTTCCCGAAGCCACGGTTCGCCCCCGAGTTCTCTGGGGTCATCGACGAGAACGGGGTCTTCCTCTGAGACGTGGTAGAACTATGCCTGTCATCCGCAGTTTCTAGGACCATAGGCTCTTCTTCTTCCAAAGGTGCTGGGTAGAGTTACGCCTCGGTCATCCACAATTTCTAGGACCATAGGTTCCTCTTCCTCACTTTCCCATACTTCACGGATATAGTTCATTCTAGAGCTAGTTTCCGTGGTCTTCTGTGATTTGGGTGATCTTGATGTTCTCCTCGGGCGTATCTATCTCCACGCTTTTTGACTTTTTCCTGGCTCTGACAACATGTTCCAAGAAATCTTTGGGGGTTGCCCTCACGCATCCTATGCCAAAGACGAGTGGGGAATTTAACTCGTTGGTGAGGAAGGGAGGCTACCATCCCAAGTTTGGCTTGACTTGGAATGCCGATAATCGCATGGTAGTCACTAGTCAAATCCATGACTATAAAAGTGACGGTAGCTTTGGATCTAAGGGATGATCGCCGACTTCGAGTTCCAGTTCTACAGTTCCCTTTGCTCCAACCTTATGGTTGGTGAATCCTTCAAGCCTTCCATGATACGGCTCTAGCGAAGTGTCTTTCAATCCCATTTGTTGGAAGGTCAATAGTACAAGATGTCACGGAGGCCCCCGTGTCAACAAGAAGTCTTTCGGATTCAACATTGTCAATTCGACCCTTGATGACCAATGGTTGCTCACGAGCTGCTCGACTTCCTGCCAACTCATTCGGAGAAAAACTAATGATTTCTTCTGCTTTATGGATCCAAGCAGGGACACGGTATACTTTGCTTAGCTCGTGGATCCGATCCCTTAGCTTTCGGTGGAGGTCACCTCTTCACGGATCACATGTAGTTTAGCCCCAGGAGGCCTTCTATCTTCATCCTCACTCTGAGTCATCTTCACTCTCCTCTTGCTTCCGCTTCGCTTGCCATCTTTCTTCATGACATAACGGTCTAACTTTCCCTCGTCAACCCATTGTTGGATTATCTTCTTAAGGGCCCAAAGAACCATCGGTGGTGTGCCATTGTCCTTGTGAAAATCACAGTATTGTTCTTGTTGCGGGGATACTTTGGGTTATCGGTCGGCGGACGAGGCGGAGGAAGGTTCACCATCCGCATGATTTCGGAGACGGGCTTGTAAGAGGGCGAACTCCAGCTTCTCGCTGCTTCGGTTTTATTCTTTCCTTTCTTGCCGTTCCCATTGTCATTCCGTCGGAGTTAGTCGCTTCGGGTTCCGTCTTGTCGCACCCCTTTTCTTTCGTCTTGTCCTCGGCCACGGAAATGGCATAAGCCACTTTGTATAATTCGGCCTGAGCCGGGTTCCCCGGGCCGAGAGTTCATAAATGAGGGGGCAGATTTTAACCCGAGTTGAAGCAAACTATGACCTCCCTATCGCAAGGCTTTCTTCGACTGTCCGCCATTTTTCTAACCTATTGAAGTAGCTAAGGGTGGTCTCTCCCTTCCTTGCTTCAATGTTGGCCAAGTCGGTTAATCTCATCTTCCTCTTCCCACTGTGGCAAAGCGATCTAAGAACATTCTTCTCATGCCCCTCCAAGAATCGATGCAACCTTTCTTAAGCTCACTAACCAGTCAAAGTCGTTCTGAAAAGGTGCTCGCGAAAGCTTGCAGAGCAAGTCATCGCCAGTGGTGAGGAGATTCATGGTTTGTTCAAAACTTTGCACACGGTCCTCAAGGCGTCAATGGTTCCGTTATATTTCTCGAAATTTGGGAGCTTCGAGGTTAGGATGGGAGGTGCCGCAGCTTATCCTCAAGGAAAACGGACGGGTGGCCCAATCATAATCATCGTCATTATACTTCTTTCCCTCTCCATATCATCCAGCCTTTGCTTCAACAAACTCCCATTGCTTTGTTTCTATTTCCTTCTCACTGCTTGAGCGAGTGCTTCGTTGGGAGCTTCTAACGGACTTTTCTTTGGGGCGATCATTCACCCTACTATGCTTTTCTTCATGACGGTGACCATCACGTTTGAGGGGGCCCTATCACGTCTTGGTTCCGTGTCTTCAGGCGCCAAGTATCATCCTCAGGGCTCGGGTCCTTGGCCTAGCAAATTCCCGATGCCGAGGACGAGGAGAGTCCTGGCCGACGAGTACGATGAGAATCAATGACGAGGACGAGGAGAATCTCGGCCGACGAGCTCGAGGAGACGCGGACGCCTAGGTGTCATGACGAGGCGAGCAGTGATAGGCGTCTATTCAAGCCGAGTCTTGTTCTTAGGTCCTGGAGTTCACTTCCTCTTCCCTAGGAGTTATTTGGCTTCTCAAGTCGACCACGTGCTCCTTATGCTTACTGTTATGCCGAGGATGAGGAGAATCCCCGGGAGTCGGGCAGTGGTAGCTCGCCAGCCTTCGTGGGAGGAGCCTCGATGCTCTCCCCTGTTCCTTTCTCAAAGGCGGGCCCATTGATGGTGCAATGAAGGGAGCCATGGAATGGTCCGGATCCATTTGCAACAGAGCAACTTGTGTCTCATACATCCTTTGCAAAGTCTCCATTTGTTTGTGTAACAAAGAGCGTCTGGCCAACGGGCCGAGATCCTCCGCTTGACCGGCGTCGGCATTCTTTGTTTTCTTCCTTCCCGCTTGCTTCCCACGAGTACGAGTAGGACGAGGAAGGTCATTGCCCTCTCCTCGGCATTTGCCTCGACCTCCGGAACGAAGAGTCAGCGGCAAGGGGAGGAATGGCATCGGCTTGAGGTAGAGGAGGAGGAGGAGGCAGCTGCTCCTCGGCTCCTGTTTCCCCATTCACTTGGGTGGGATCCTCAGCAATAACACTTGTGAATTGTCCGTCCATTACGAATCACAAACAGATTATTAAATGCAAAATTTTCCAAAAATCACAATTTCACTGCATTCGAATTTATGGCTAAAATTAGGGTAAATTTTAACCAAAACAAATGTACCAATTGTGATTTTCCCAACACAAAAATTCAAGCCACAAATTTCGCTTCGCCGTGAACTAGCAGCTTTTGGCCGAATTAATGCGCTTTCCGGTGGAAGTTTACAAATTCCGACCGAATCAAGAATGAGCTCGTCGGAGCGAAAATTACCAATTTCGATCAAGAACAAATCCAATGGAAAATAGCTTCTCAGGTGAGATTTTCCAGGCCAAACAAAGGGTGTTTGAATCGACTTCCCGGCAATGGAACCAATTGATGATGCCAAAATCGTCAATTCAGCCCAAATCCAAGCGTCGAATGCTCCGGCGATTGCAAGGCCTGAAAATAAGAGAAAACACGTAAACTAAGCCGGGGCGGATCCGGCTAAAGGCCCTCCGGCGTGAGAGTAAGTTCACGGTTTGATATTAGAGAAATCAAATTGACAGAGTTTCTCCAATGTAAAAAGTAACGTACCAAATAATGAGCCATGGGGCTTGTATTTATAGGAATGGATTGGAAGAATCCATGTTGGAATAAACTTGTAAAGAGATAAGATATAATTCTAATAGAATTATATCTTGTTGAGGAGTCATTGTTTGACTTGAATTGATGTTGATAAGTAGTATTTCTGATTGGATAATGATTGTAGAATCCTTGTTTGATAAGGACTGTGTATACTGCTAGCCGGAACGCCGAGGAAGGTAAATGTTTTTCCTCGGCCTTTGGCAAATGTGCCGAGGAGAACGATCCTGCTTCCTCGTCACTTGATGAATGACCGACATGAAATTATGCCGGGGAGAATACTTTTGTTTCCTCGGTAATTGGTGACATGCCGAGCAAAGTACTTTTCTATCCTCGGTAATTGAGACAGGCCGGCCCAAGAATAGCGACATAATGTCAAGGTAAATGTTCCTCGGCATACGAGGAAGATAATGCTCGGCCCTAATACTTGATGAATATATAATATCCATGGCCCAATATAGTTGGGCCCAGGTTCGAGCAAGCCCATGTTCGTAGCTCGGTTTATACCGTTCAGGGGGTAATTTGCCCCATTTGATTTTTTTTTTCTAGTGCAAATATTGTAAGAATGTAGCGGTTTATTTCAATTTATTGAAACTTGCCCCCTTTTGTGTAAAGAAAAAAATGCTCTACATATTATTTGGTCCCTTTTGATTAATGAAAATGATTTCCCCCCCCTAGAAAATTTCCCGACCCCACCACTGATTTGAAAAATATTCTATTGGGACAGAGGCAATACTTTTTTTTTTTTAAAATGATACTCTTTCGACATTCATTTAGGGTTGGAGGGAGTACTAACTTTTTTGTGACACACCAAAAAGGAACGTGGAAATATTTATCGAGAGGAAGTATAGCTATTGATTCACCTTCTAAATATTGCAGAGTTGATTTATTTTGTCATGATTCTACAGTAACGAAATTTCAATTAGGTTTGGTATATTGTCTCTTCAACCTTCCAAGTATGTTAAAATGAATGCGTGCAAATATGCATGTTGAATTACTGAGAAGGAACGTAATGATCTGATCAATTTTCTGAAAATAACTCGAGATGTGTTTTAATGAAGAAGAAGTAAGGTTTTTATCATAAAACCTCACATTGTTTGTTTATCAGGAAGAATCGTTTGAAACTACTAGCCACCAAATTCTTTTCCAATTCACAAATACTAAATGCATTTCTTACCAATCCAAAAGTTCAAAAGCAAGACCATTAATAGAAAGTCTAATCCATTAAACTCCATCAACGTTGGTAAAGAAGCAATTTCTAAACATAACGAATATCATTGTATACTAAGAGAGGGGGTGGGGATACTTGTTATAAATATTTAGGAGCAGAAAAAGCATTGAGATGGAAGCCGATTACTTTCATCAGGTGATATGTGAATGACTGAAAAGTAAACAAGAAAAAACATCACAGTACTTTTTAGAATAAGAAGTCGAAATTTATAAGTAATTGAAGCAAATGTTAAGCATTAATAATGAAACATGTAAACCTTTTAATTGAAATAATTACATAGCCTTTCGATCCCATGACACTATCATGAACAGTACTTTCTGAAGTATATGGAATTTGGTGCATGTATGCGCACCATTTTCCAAGAGAAATGGATCAAAATATTCTTGAGAAGGCTTTGGTGTATTATGTATACCATTGTAAATTTATAAAAACTAAATTATTTGCCAACCCCCAGCAAAAGTAGTTTATCCTCGTAGCTTAAAGATATATACGTGCATAGTTTATGAATGAGGCAAACCTTCTTGGAATCCATTATTCCGCCTTTTCTCTCGTCCACAATTAGATAATCATCTTAAATTTTCTCATCATAGATCATAGGTATGTTCTATCTACTTCTTGTTCTTGAAAAGCAAAACTAGAATAAGAGAAGATGTCTTCAAACTTCATCTGATTTCCCATTTTGAGCAATCAAATCAGCATCTTGCTTGTTGTTCTGGTTGGTCCTCAGTCTTCCATCGAAGTGCTACATATTACTTTGCACGATGGAATCTCAATTTACCGCTCAGGTACCACCTATTGCAGCTGGCAAAAAGATGAAGATTGATGCAACCAGCTAGACTTAAGGCTAATTTGGGTAGATTTCCAAAGTTATATTTTATTTAAAAGAAGGCTCCCTATATCTGAATACAACGAATATATTTAAAGGATTGAATAGAAAGGTGATAAGACTCCATTTATTAACTTAAGGTAAAAACATGATAAGACCTTGATTGGGGACTTTCAAAATACCTTGACTCTTAAAAATCAAAAAGACTATTAAGACAGTAATAAAAGCTGGAAACTATTAAAGCTAAGCCAATAAATAAAATGTTGGACACTCGTTTATACTACTACATCAATAATAATTCAAATGATTAATAAAGCTCAACAAGAATACATGATAGTTAAATCAACTACGCCTTAGTATCTCTTAAAAACAATTGGACAAATTAATCCATGTAACTAGGTTGTCAACTCTTTCTTTTTTGTATATTAGCTATAGTGAAGAAAAACATAAAGGCAATATAGAGAAGACAACAAATTTGTGAATAATGTTCAACAAAGAAACAAGCAACTTCAGTGAGATGAATACAAAAATATGAAACAACAAATTGTATTTTAGTATCAAGTTTGCAATAAAATACACTCTATATATATTGTTATCAAATTAAACAAATAAATGTCTGGCTTGAAGCAAAGAGGATGTTTATATATTTTCAATGGAGAGAATATTAATTAATTGATTTACCAAGATTCTATATATTCATTAAAAAGATGATTTTAGTCGAGGTCATATATATCATATGAATTAGCATTTACGAGTTTATATGGACACAAATTGAAAATCATAAATTTGATAATTCAAACTGATCTCAAAAAGTGAAACGACCATAATTGTCAAAGGCGACCGCCCTCCTCGCCTTTTTGGCGCCTTGGAGGGTCGATCGCCTTT
Organism: Adenophora triphylla var. japonica; assembly: GCA_022495995.1. Lineage (NCBI taxonomy): Eukaryota > Viridiplantae > Streptophyta > Magnoliopsida > Asterales > Campanulaceae > Adenophora > Adenophora triphylla. The sequence goes on along the minus strand of JAFEMH010008188.1, from coordinate 9,652 downwards.
TTGTAGCCGGGCAGGCGGGTGTGCGCCTTTCCTCACAAGGCGTACGCCTTGTGAGCCTTTTTGCCTCTCGCCTTTTTGCATTTTATCTCTTCTTTTCCGGTCCACTGTTCTTTAAAATTTCATTTACTTTTGCATGACTTTTGTTTAAGGGTTTGAGTTTATTTAACTTGCTTAAACTAGTACTTGTTTTGTTTATTTGAACTTCGTAATTCATGCGCCTTTTGTCTTAGAAGTCTTAATTTTGAGGTTTGATTATATTAGGATACTATTATACGTGGAATTGTGACATTTATTTGATGTTTTATTCTTGTTCATAGCACGTTTTATGCTTTGTTTGTGTTGCATGTATATATATATATATGCGTGTGTGTGTATATATATATATATATATATATATATATATATATATATATATATATATATATATTCTATTTTTACTACTCTCTCCGTCCCGGTTTAAGGTTCTTACTTTCCTTTTTAGTCCGTCTCCGTTTAAGGTTATTAGTTAACTTTATTCCTAAAATGGATAGTGGGACCCACTTGCTACACTCACCATAACAACCCACTTACTATTTCGGACCAATTTTCTCTCTCCTACTTTATTTTTCATACTCACAACATTTATTTTTTCTTAATAACCGTGTAAGGTCAAACTAAGGACACTAATCTGGGACGGAGGTAGTAATTTTTTTTCTAGTTTCCACCTTGCTCGCCTTTTTGCCGTCTGCCTCTCGCCTTTTCAGGCATGTCTCGCCCACCTCTCGCCTTTCACCTTTGACAACTATGAAAACGACTCCAAAATAGCAATTGTAAAAACAAAGATCTATCAAATCTCTCGATAAGGTATTAGTAGATACATTGAACGTATGTACAAAAAAAAATAGAGATTACGAGTAAACAGTTATTCCTAGTAGACGATAAATGGAGGAAACAAATTTCTATTTAAAAACCATGCATTAACTCATGAAATGGTTAGTTTTATCTTGAGGCGTGAATTAGGAAATATATAAACTAAAATTTGAGCGTTAGACGATTAGTTGGTATTAATATTAAAAACAAAGGACTATCAAATTATTAATAAGTAGGATAAAAGTTGTCTTCAACTTATCTTATTGATTGTAAATTTTTCCAACATGGAAATTCTAAAAAAATGTGCTTCATCCTCTAGTTTTTAGAGTGTTTTTGAGTTGAAATTTATGGAGGGAGGATGTGGGTAACAATTATGCCCCTCAAATCAGTGTCTAGTACTTTCGTGCCATTATCATATCTTGGGGTTCTTTTGGATGTTAATCCTAGGAGTATTTCCTTTTGTGACCGGTGGTAGAAAGAGTAAATAAATGCCTTACTATTTGGTAACATGATTACTTCTGTTATCGCTATTGCTAATGCTATTGTGATGGTGACAAAATATTTTGTGGGAAGGCTAAGAGGAGGGTGGAAGAGATTCTCTAGCGACTAATGTTTGTGGCCGAAAGAAGGATGGTGGTTTGGCAATGGGTAAATTGATCTGGTCTAGGACTGCACAAAACAACAACAACAGCATTACCCCAGTGCCGCAAAGGCTCACACCTACGGTGGGGTAAGGGGGTCAAATGTATGCATCTTTGCCCCTGTATTAAAGCATAGAGAGGCTGTTTTCGGATGACCCACGATGAAAATTGCGTTGCTGTTTCATAACAAAGAAGCACATACAGTTTAGTGAGCCATTTTGCTTTATTCCATCATATTCCCAAGCCAGAAATAGTGAGTCTTTGGCTCCATCGAAAATGATGGAGGCTAGGACTGCACAAAAGCGCTTGAAAATTAATACCCAAGTATCGCCTCATGTTCAATCCTCTAATGGGGCCCCGGGTTCGTTTCTAGGAAGATGTATGGGCACATACGTTTGTTCTGTGAGATTTTTTTTTCGTCTGTATTGTCTCTCTTTAGTCTATTGGGTTCCTATTTCTGGTTTTTGGGTGTTTGGGGAGGAGGGAGACTCTATATCATGGAATTTTCATTTTTTGTAATAATCGATATGATATTTTTTCTTTTCTATAAAGTGAATCCACACATGTTCCCATAACACCCGCCCCACCCCCCGAGGTGACATTATCGATAAGTCTGCTATGTTGATTTCTTTTAACATTTTATCTCATATTTCTCTGAGGCAAGCAGGATTCTCGGGTGTAGGAGTTAGAGGGAACCAAAATTAGTTTTGGATAAGACTCCTTTCAAGGTCTTGGGATTTATGTGGACTTTAGTGCTTAGTAAGCCAACACTAATGATAAACTGCAGTTTCGTAGACCTACTAAATGCTTATCGCCGATAATGGTGTGTAAATTACAAGGAGGTGGTGAGACACATGGTCATTTCTTTATCTGATGTAGTCATTTGCTTGAGGTGATTGAGGAAGTGTGGGTGAAGATTACTTCATCCATATTCAGTTAAGACAGTTTAGAAAAGGAGGAGATGCAAGTTATTTGTAGGATTGCGGGGTCTTTGCAGTTTGTTGGTGTTTTTGGATGGAGGAACACTAGAATTGTTAGAAATTGATATATACAGGAGTATCTGTTGTGGGAAAAGAGTTAATTCTTTGGCTTCTTCTCTTTAGCCGTGTGCTAATGGTGCCTTCCGAGGATTATCCCTTAGGGACTTGAGAAGAGATTGGTCCACTGCTACTGCTTAATTTAGGTTCCATGTTTTTTCTGTTTCTTTGCAAGTAGATGGACCCCTTGTCCATCTGTTTATAATTTCTCCTTACTTAAAAAAAATATTCTTTTCCTTTATAATTTTTTTTGCACACCATTGGTAGTGATATTTTATGTAGCACATTTTATAGCATTCACTAATAGAGGTACAAATGTTCAGGGTTAATTAGAAACTACTTTTTGAAAAGGAAGAAACATCGGGGGAGTTGTTTATACATACTGTTTTGCTTTCACAGTTTTGGCAAATTAGATACCATGTTTCCAATTCTTGTATTTAAATGATGGTTGTTTAGCCTAGTGACTTTCATTGACCTTTTCACTCTGCATGGTATGTTATCCTTGTGTAATCACATCGTTATAATCCCTATTTTCTTTTCCCTTGTAATATTTCTAACGATAAATAAACTAGCTCAAGTATTTGATAGTTTTTCTCTTATCAAGATCTTATCTTTCTATGTACCTGAAATATTTTGTATCCACACCATTATCTATTAAATTTGTTGTTGTTGTTGTTGCATAAATTCTGTTTTTGCAGATCTTCTTCTTGGAATTCAGAAAGAGTTGGAAGCTGGCAGACTGCCTTTGAATATAGCTCAGTCGATGGAGGAGCTATACCAGAACTATCGAAATGCAGTAAATTTATTATCTTTGGGCTCCTATATTATTCTCTTTGTAGGTTTAATGAATGTTAAGTCCCCATCTATTATTTGACTACTTGTTATTGATGCAGGTCTTGTTTTCTATTGTTTTTACAAATGTATTTTGCCTTGGCTATTTTTAATTCACATGGTTGATTAAATCTTGGATGTCAATAATAGCTTATTGTCTCTCTTTCCTATGCTTACATGTAACTCCAAATTTTATTCATCAACAGCCGAATCAAGTTCAATCTTGTAGTCTCCATCTGTTTACCGTAGTGCACTTGTGCTACCTTAGATTGGCCTTGAGATTTAGGTAATAGCATCCTAGGTCACCCTAATCAGCCATTTTTAGGGATTGCCTAAATGAGTGAACAAGCACGTGAAGAATTGAAAGTTGTAAATGCTTACTTTGGCCTGCTTTTGTCCTGTCATTTTCTCCATATGCTGTTATATTAGTCTTTTTAACAAATGGTTCCTATAACTGTTTTAGGGGAGAACTTTGGGTAAGGGAATCCCCTGATGCATGCTTCTTTCCCTTGATTATCTTCAATTCACGAGTCCCTTGTTCATACTCTCTATTTGCGGATAGGCCATCCCCGTCATGGAATTTCCACTTTTTCCTGATCTTAACTATGGAGAAAGGTTCCCTCGGTGTTCTTTCTGATAATCGTCTTTTTTAAGGCCTTGATAGTGGCGTCAGATTATTTGTTCTCATTTTTCTTGTTTGCTATTGTTTTCGTCTCTGTAGCTGTAGTTTTTCTCAGTATGGTGCCTTTGTTTGGTTTTTCATGCTCCACAAACTCAATGCTTGCAATCTTATGCATGAGCACTGACCTTGTTAGAACTTGTTCCTGTTTAACGTGTCATGTGCAAACCATATGCATGATCTCTTAATCATCTCTCCGTTGTTGCTTGGTTTGGGATAGATTGTTTGGGATATTGATGGGTATGGTTAGTGCTCATTTGAGGCTATAGTGGATCTAACAATGAAAATATCCTTTGACAGTGTGGGGTTTTGCTCTTTTGTGGAGTGTTTTTTTTTTTTGGATCAATCTCCCATTGCTCTCCTTTGGGAAAGGGTGGTCTTTGTTGATTCTCTTTTTCCTTTACTTTGGTAACTCTGGCTGCTTTATGTTGTTTGGCGATTTATGAATATTGACAGGAGTAGTGCTTTGATGGTTTTGTTATCATTTCTTAGTTATTGTATTTTTTTCTAGGTGGACTATAATAGTATCTTCTCATTTATTCTTTGCAGTCAAAATGATGATTTTGTTCTAATATTTTGTTATCAAATGTAGTAATATCTAATGAAGCCACAAAATAGCAATGACACATATAATTAGCTTTTTTTTTGGTTTATGACACATAATTACCAAAAACAGCTGTCTCTGTATATCATTTAATCCTGACTAATACCCGTGAAGTTTCTACCAAGACAATCATCATCTGCATCTTACTCCGATGAGATACTAACACCAAGTAAAGGGATACATTAATATTTGCCTTTTAACTTTGCAGACTGCAATATAAGCTCTGAAGGATCTAGTGTGCAGCTTCAGTTTTAATACGCAAGCAATTACTGTGAATAAAGGGCAAAGGGCAAACCCCGGTGCGCCTAGCGCTCCCCGCCTTGCGGGGGTTGGGAGAGGGAACCATTTGCTAGAGCCTTCCCCTGACAATTGCCAAGAGGCTGTTCGCCAAGGTTCGAACCCGTGACCTTATGGTCACCAAAGGAGCAACTTAACCGTTGCGCCAAGGCTCGCCCTCAAGCAATTACTGTGAATATGAAATAAAAAATAGTTTCTAGGTGATGCCTTGAGTATGAGCCTAGATGGACCAGCCCTGCACTCAATTTTGGGTCTATTACTGATGAAGTGCACCATGTACATAATTGATGAGCCTTCTACCGTTCTACGTAGATGATGCCTTTATAACAATGGTCATTAATGTGGAAGGCTCTTATGTACTTGTTGTCCTCACTATATCTTCAATTCCCTCTATGGATGTTGCTTTTGGTGTTTAGGTTTTTTTGCTTCCTCCACTGTAGGTCCGTTATGCCCTCTCTAGTCCATGCAAAACCCTACCTTGTTTTCTTAGGAAGCTAAGGTTCTGATGGAGCTGAATGATTTTTTAAAGGTTTTCTGCTATATTAAATGACTTTACTGTGGTCAGAGTATTGCCCTTTATCTGCATGCGAGTTCTGCTTTCACTACAAAGACCTGGTGAGTCATATGGCCATAATTTTTTTGTTGCAGTGATCTACTGATATTTGGCATCATAATATTCTATCTAATAATGTAAAGAGTGTGAATGCACTTTCCTGTGTTGATTAGTTACTTCTTTATTTGATGTTAAGAATTGATTGACACATAACCAGTTGAAAATTTTGAAAAAAATACAAGAGTGGGAACAAGGTTGTGATATTTTGAAAGTCTTTGAGTGACTTATGGCTTGGTTAAAGTTGGTTTTGATTTCTGGTTATAATATAGGATCAGGGATACTGAATAACGGTATCTGTAACATTTAAATAGAATGAGCTTGCAGCCATTTTTCATATATAATAGGATCCTAGATAACCAATCTAGCAATGGAAAAAATTCATATTATTGCTCTTTAATTTGTTCTGATCTTCCAGATAATAAGTCCCATTCAATCTTATTTCAGTTGTCTTTAATAGGTGTAGTTTCAATAGCATCTTTTTATCGAACAGCTATCTGTAGCAGCATTCCTTCTATTACAGGTTTTCCAGAGTGGGCATCCCCAGGCAAATGACATTGTTTTATCTAACATGGGTTTTACACTTGATCGGATTTTCCTTGATGTGAAGGTATAACTCGTCCATATATATACTGTGCTAGTTTCATTTAAGGTGTATTGGCAACTGCACCTCGGGTACCGTCTTCACATCTTTCTACTCTGAGTATAGTTGTAAATTTTCAGGATCCTTATGATTTCTCGCCATATCACGAGGCCATTCGGGAACCTTTTGACTACTACACATTTGGCCAAAATTACATCCGTCCTTTGATCGATTTCCGGTGAGTTAACAATCTTTTTGTTTAGTACTTCTATTTTTATTTTTCTTGAGAAGATTTATACCTCGAGTGAGCAGACATTTACGGCTTCAAAGAAGGTCAGTTGGGTCCATCAATATATGGATATTGTCTTGGATTCTAGCAGCTCTGCAAGACCCAGTCCAACAACCCTAGTTCCTCCTGAGCTTTAAACTCTCAAGAGTAATAGCTTACTGGTTTTTGTCAAGCTAGCTGGCCTAATTTGGTTGTTGGGCAACAACAACATTATCCCAGTGCCGCAAAGGCTCCCACCTACGGTAGGGTAAGGGGGGGGGTCGGATGTACGTAGTCTTGCCCCTGTATTAATGTGCACAGAGAGGCTGTTTCCGGATGACCTATGATGAAAATTGCGTCGAAAATTGCATGGACCGACTACTACTTCGTAACAAAGAAGCGCAGACAGTTTAGGAAACTCCCCATGTACTTTCACAGAGGAAAAAATGTGGGGGCGAGAAGATTATAGGGAAAGAAGACACACAAGCACTGGTTGATTGAATGAATTACTGACATAAGAAAGCACAAGCATGTGATATCAAATCTCAAAAGATAATAGACTGATTACATGTAAGCATTTGGATTAACATGATCTTTTGGGCAAATTATAGTCTGGGATTGATGAATATTAGTATATTTGTCTGTGACGTGAACATAGAGAGATTAACAAAATTCACCTCCGCATATTTTTTTTTTTGAGTAGATTGATGAGTGGAGAGAATGCAAGAGGATGGGGGGGGGGCGGGGGTGCCTAAAAGATTAGAAACTATACCAAATTCTCAAGCAAGAAGGAAACTATCACTCTCTAAATGGATATTGTCTATTATGTATTTCTAGTATCTGGTGGAAGATGGTAACTAGTGGCTGTTAATATTTGGTTCTAACCGGTCGGAAAGAGAAGTGAAAAAACATATAAGACCATCTGCCCATAAGTGTTCATAATTTTTTGGCGCCTTTTGCTAATATTACTCTCTCAGTAGCATTTTTTAGAATTTTATTATGATAGTTATAATAAATTTTGTCATAGTCCAATCAAGTTGACCATGGAAGTCAAAGTGGACTATCTTTCTGGGATGAAGGGAGTATACCTTTCTTATTTATCAAAAAAAAAGGAAAAGTAAATGGTATTGGTGTCCTGTTTAGGATGTTGATACAAGAGGAAGAACCATCATTCTGCTTGGTTAGATTGGGTCCTCCATCACCACTATAGAACCGGTACACATTAGAAACTGGTCTTAGATTAGAATTTCTACTTGTCACTAATGAGAAACATAAAAGTTGTTGAAACCTGTATTACCTGATGCTTTGACACCAGATACGAAACTACCATGCTAGATGGAGGAAGGACTCTGAGTCCAATTGGGAGTCAAGTTTTGGAGCACAGTTTGTAGCGATTCCTGGGCACTTCGCCTCCCTTGTCAAGGTCAATAAGTGTACTTAACTACGTTGAGGAGGATGACAATTCTCAGGTCCAATAAATTAAATAGTACATTATTGAATAGTACTATCACTCTGTCATAAATCCCCCCCCCCCCGATCATTTTTTCTTGGTTCCACCCCTGTTTTTAATCCAGATGATAACAGCGACTTGTGCCTAATGGAGAGAATGTATGCCTATTTCTTGGAGCAGTACAAAATTCATAGCTCTTTGGAAATATGCCGGTTACTGGACTATTTGCCCAATTCTTACTAGAGCAAATTTAGTAGGTTCTATGCATTAGCATTTGCTATCGAAAAGGTGGCATTGTTTTACGTTGTTGGTGTTTAAGTAGTGGTTGTATCTGAAGAGAGTAGAAGCACTTGCTATTGGCTAAATTAGGACTAAGTTCTGATATGTGGTAATTTCCTGTATAGTGGCTGCCTATATTGTCAAGAATTGGTGTGATTATTGTGTTTGTCGTGTTTAAAGAATTCTTGTGATACTTGCTCATTGTTAACACATGTAAACTGCCCATGATTTTCTTCATCTTTCTTTTTGTAGTACTTAAGACATTTCGAATCATGAAGGCGATTATAAGATGGAGGAATGTTTAACTATGCAAGATAATCATTTTCTTCTTCCAATGTTTTCGTGTTGAAACTTGGAAGCAGCGTTGATAATGTCTGCAGTTTTCATTTATTTACTTCTCGATTTAATTGTATATCTTTTGTATTCCTAATTCCAAATGTCTGAATTAATTGTTAAATTCAATATTTTTACTCGTTGCATATGTATTATGTAAGTGTATTTTTGACCTTGTTTCTCTCTGACTATTAGGAATTCTTATGTTGGCAATCTTAACATTTTCTACGAAATAGAAGAAAAGCTTAAACAGGTGCCTTCTCCAAGTTCTTTTTTAGTTTCATGTATTTCTCATAATATTGTGTTGTATGAACATTTTGTTCTTTCAACGTCATATTGGCTAAATCTTGTGCCGACCTCCAATCTTCTACAAATGACTGTGGATATGTAACATCCTCTATGCAGGGGATATCATGATCATGAAGACACTCTTTACAGATTGTATTAGATATTAATGACTTGCATTTCTTTTTTTAAACTAAATTGGTGTTAAACATACTATATGTTTTGTTCTGGCAGTGCAAAGGCGTTTGGTTATTTTATTCTCAAACTGTCACTTTTTGAAAAAGTGTCCTAGAATGTCTATGTTGAAAAAGTATTACCAAAATTGTAGTTTTTGAGAAATCACTATTGCCTATAGCAATTTCAACGTTTTGGGGGAAAACAGAAATCACTATTGGCATTTGGCAATTGCGACTTCTGTTTTCCCGAAAAGTTATTGAGTGTTAATTTTGGAGAAAACTAAAGTCTCTATTGGCATTAGTGGTTTTAGTTTTCCCCAAAATTTGCTCACGTTGGGGGAAATAGAATTCACAGAAACACTGAAATTGCTGTTGCCAATGGCAATTTCTTAAAACTAGCACATTTTAGAAATACTTTTTCAGCATAGACATTCTGGGACATACACTTTCAAAGAGTTACAGTCTAAGAAAAAAATCAATGTGTTTTCCGTAGCTGTCTTAAATGCATAATATAAGGATTCAGAAGTGTCATCGAAGCCAGTCTCTCTCTTGTTTTCCCTCCCATTTTATTTCATTCTGTCACGTACGATTTTTTGTATTTTTCCACCTGTATCCTTGCCATATATTTTCTTAAGAGCTCTAAACCTACCATCACATCTAAAGTGAAATTTTGATTACTTGAATGTTTGAGTTTAACATATGTATGATTAATTCCTTGATTCATGCATAG
>JAFEMH010008187.1:0-58998 GCA_022495995.1 Adenophora triphylla var. japonica | reverse complement strand
AGTGTTCTAAAAATCGGCCTAGGCGGCCGCCACAGAGGTGACGCCCTAGGCGCTAGCGCAGCGCGGCCGGGCGCCGCGACTTTAGTGCCAGGCGGAGGCAATTAGAGCGCCAGGGCTTGGTCTAGGCGGTCTCAGGCGGGGCTAGGCGGGCTAGGCGGTCTAGGCGGCTGGGCGGGCTGGGCGGGGATTAGGCGGGACTAGGGCGGGGGCTAGGCGGGGCCTAGGCGGGATTGGAGGCATGGTCTAGGGAGGCGAAGCAGTCAAGGCGTTCGAGTTTTTAGATGCTGTTCGACCGTAACGGGTGTAACTTTTGATTCCGGAGGAGATTACGGGACGCACAAAAGACATATCAAAACGACCGTCTCTTTTCGAGAGGAACAAAAGTCACCGGGCTATGCCCCATGAGCGGCCCATAAATAGGCCAAAAACGCTTCTAAGGGCCTCAAACGGCCTTGAGAGTTTTTATCCGTCTTCTAATGTTATGGTTCCAATGACCGAGAAATGCTCCACTGACCCATAGTTGAGTTGTTCAAGATTTATATATTTATACTCTTGAATTTGTCACTATGGGACAAAAACTATGGAATATATTATAAAAATGTGTGTAAATTCGCCCATGCTCCGCCTGTGCCCCCCGCCTCGGCCCCGCCTAGGCGCCTGTGTGACGCTTAGGCCCGGCCTCGGCCCGCCTAGGGCGCCGCTTAGCGATTTTTAGAACCTTGCCGCCGTAAGAATGGGGACTTTTGATTGGTAGGTTGCATGAGGCTCGTATAGGGGCAAAGGATTGAATCCCGGGGGATACCGAGATGCATCGGGATCTCAGCTGGGAGCGAGCACGACAATGCATGTCTTGGCTTGAGTGCGAGCTTGATGTGCGAGCCGGAAACCGACTGTGGCCGAGGCGGGCATGTCGGAGCCGCTTGACCGACGCCTCGAGGAGCTTTCAGCGAGAGCCTGCTTGCGTTAGCGCGGCTGATCTCGTAGCATGGCGGAGGCGGGACTTTCCGCTGATAGCTGAGAAAACCAAGGGGAAGCCGAGTATATCTTCGTCTCTACATGAGGAACAAAGGTTCCGTCGGGTTGGGGCTTGACCGCAAGCTTGTTCCTCGAAGACGCAAGGTGTCGACGATCCCGAGGCTTCGTTGTTCCTCTTGGCGCTTCTTGATGGTTTCGGGAAGGCTCGCAGCAAAGACTCCTCCATTGTCCTGGGAGGTTCCTTAGTGGCGGGGTTCCGCTTTCCCTCACCGTAGTATCCGTTGATCCCGCTCATGCTGGGAGTATCGGACGGTGCGAGACCGTTGAACCTGGGAAGTGAGCTATCGGACCTTGTGACCTCCAATACCGAAAAGGCGGCTTCAGCGGTATTCTCAACCACTCTCGGTTCGCTGGAGGGGTGACGGGCAAGGTTTAGACACAAGAATGGCCTCTCGGGATAAAAGGGGGAAAGCTCACGTGGCATGCGGTTTCCGTTTCTCTTATGATTTTTTTTTGTTGTTTTAATTTACTTAAAACATGTTTTCTCAGAATCCTAGGTAGGTTGGAAAAGATTGCTCTTGTTTTTCGCAACTATGCTAGATCCTCGGGTCGCCGGAGACCATCTCGTGCGGCTATAAGCCCCTCGTTTGCACCCGTATTTCGACATCCCAGGTGGACAGCCTGTGCGAGGGTCCTATAGTGCAAGCGGTTTCCACCGGCCTAAAAGAAAAATCGAACCTAAGGACCGAGCCATCATGTTCGTTTTGATGCGTTAGCTATGTGAATAGTGAACCGAGCCGCCACCGAGTCAAGATCAGTCAAGAGTTCGGCATGACCTTCTCTTGCTTGCGCGCAAGGGATCTCGTGACGTTAGGCGTTGGCCGGGTCATATCGTCACGGCCGACGTATCAAAGGCGTGATGACATGGTGTCATGCGAGCATGGATGTATATCCGGACAGAACATCGTCCTGGGTGTAGCTTCGAAATCAAGATCGAGGTCAAGATTTTAGCATGACCTTTCATCGCTTTGCTTGCGCAAGGGATCTTGAGTTCCGAGCCTCGACTTAAAATGGCGGCATGGTATATGTATCCAGCCGTATGACACCTGACCGGGTAAAAACCAACCGAGTCCGGACAGAGTGTGACTCAAGACTCAAACGTGTGGGGTTGACGCGACTAGGATGGGATGTTTGAATGATCCCGCGCGCGTCCAAGAGGCCTAGGAAGACCTAACGGATCGCAACCGAGACCACCCGGCCGAGGGTTGTAGTGTGCAAAGGTATCCGAGGCAAAGAAGGTGCGCGTAGCGTGCGGTGTAACCGAGGCAAAGTGTGAGTAGAGTGCGGTGTAACCGAGGCAAAGAAGCCACATGCGTGATGTGCGGTCTCTAAAATTCTTTTCCGAGTAAGAAGTTTTTGAAGAATTTTAAATGTATACGTGCAGATGTATATTGATGCATTTTTTTTTATATTTTTATTTTTTTTTTGTAAAAATAAAAACGAAGCACGTGCACACACACACAATGCTTAAAGGAAGGGGTAAAATGAAAGTTTGACCCTCATCATCGTTTTAAAAATCTTTTGTTTTGTTTAAAAGTTTTTAAAACAAAATTTCTCAGCCCAAATGAGTCGCTAACCGAAATAGCCCGGATCCGAAAGGCCTCGCGGCCCGCGATCCGGCAATCTTTCGCGTTGGAGCGGTTTCGTTCTCGCCGCTTTGCTTTCGCATTTTGTAGAGTCGCCACGCGGTTTTTATTAAGCCCAAAACATTGAAAAGGGCATCAGCTTTAAAGATAATTTTAAACCTGTTTTTGTGTGATGAGATTTTGAGTTCTGAGGTCGATGACTCCGGGGAAGAGAATATTAGAATATTAGAGCTCACTCCGAGTAGCCTCGTAGAAACGAGTCTTTCGGATACCCCTAATATCCTTTTTAAATGCTGTGTGTGTGCTTTTAAAAATGCATGTTTGTATCGGATGCTCTACATTGTATGCTATGTATGAAAATGTATTGAAATAGTAATGGGAAGGAAGCCTTACCAATGTTGGTTCGCGTCCCGTCTTCCGCTCGGGAATGGTGTTTGAGGTCCTGAGTAGCTGCTCCCGGCACGGACGGGATTGCTTCGGGAGGGCGGTTGTCCTGCGGACGTAGTTTCTGGCGTGAGTTGATGTTGCGGTGCTGCGTTCGCGCAGGTTCGGGCGTGCGTGGGGATCGTCGGGATCACTCGGGCAGAGGTTCGGCGTGCGTTGTGGTGGCAGTGAGTCACTCGGGCAGAGTTTCGGCGTGGTTTGGGATCGCTCGGTTTGACTCGGAAAGAGTCTGGGACACCGTGGAAAGACTGTGCAAGGCCTCTGAGTACCACGAGGGGCCTCAGTAGTACCTCGAGAGTGCCTCGGGGCAGCGCGGAGCGTCTCGGGAGGCGCTCGGGGAGGCTTCTGAGCACCACGAGGGGGCTCTAAGGCCTCGGAAGGATCCGAAAGGGGCCTGGGAGTGCCTCGAAAGGACTCTAGAGGGAAGCCGAGAGTAAGGCCTATAGGGGAGGAAGAGAGAAGTGGGAGGTGTGAAAATGAGGGAGGGGGAGCCCTCTATTTATAGTGTAGGAAACTGCAAAGAGGTCCGTACGGACCTCTTAGGTAATTATAGATTTCCGGGATTTGAGGGAATCTCGTGGACTTTAAGGGGATTTTCGTAATGATTATGTCTGGTGCAAAGAGGTCCGTACGGACCTTTTGGCATGCAAAGAGGTCCGTACGGACTTTCCATGCTCTTGTGAATGTGATGGCAAGCTAGCTCTCGTCGAGAGCTTTCCAACCATATATGGCACGTCTCAATCGGAGTTCGTATGAAGGAGTTATGACCTCCGGAAGTTTGCCTCTGGTTTTGTCGTATGCTGGGATGGAGAGCGATCCAGATTGGGGTACTTACAACGGGCAGGACAGTGTGTTGTGTCCGCGATCAAGTACGGGTGTAATGGCCTTTGTACTTATATAGGCTTGCGGATCTCAGTGGATCTTTGCGCATCAGTAGGTAGGAGCTCATATGTTGGCCCTAGAACCTACTGGCATCCGCTTGCGGGCATCCACCTCACCTTTTGAGGCTGGTGGGAATAATGTTACCACAGTTTTGTACAAAAATTTGATGGTAACTTCATACTTATATATATAGGGGTCTATACTCCCTCAAAAATTTACAAAGATATCAAAATAAGTACTTTTTAAGGTGATCGCTGTTCCAAGCGTGCTTGAGCTCTTTTCCTTCCTTTGTTCGCAATATGTAGGTGCCCTCCTTGATTATTTTGGTGACCTCATATGGACCCTCCCATTTCGGGGAGAGCTTGTTGAAACTGCAGGTTGGGTCCTCGACCTCCACATTTCTCGAGTACCCAATCTCCAACTCGAAAAACTCCTCCTATTTACTCTTTTATCGTGGTGCTTCTTCGCCTTCTCGCTTGTAGTTCACCATTTTTCATTTGCCCTTATTCTCATTCCTTCGAGATCGTCCAAGTCACACCTTCTGTTTGTCTCATTTTGAGACTCATCGAAGTATGTGACTCTGTACGAGGGTAGGGCTACCTCAACCGGAGCCATTGCCTCGACTCCATACGTGAGAGAGAAAGGAGTTTCTCCCGTCGAATTTCTCGATTGTGGTGCGCGACAACCCACAATGCGGTCTCGGAGCTCGTCCAACCATCTTCCTCCTCGTCCCTCCAAGTTTTTCTTTAGGGCGGTCGTGGACTAGCTTGTTCGCGGCCTCGCCTTGGCCATTTCGAGGATAAGCAATCGCGGATCGGCGATGCCGCACTTTCATTCTCACACATTCAGCAAAGAATTTTGCAGAGAATTGGGTGCCATTGTCCGAGATTATTGCTCGTGGAACCCTAAATCGGCAATAGATGTGGTCATGGACAAAATTGATAGTATTCTCATCGGAGATAAGTGGCTAAGCCCTTGGCTTCTGTCCACTTAGTAAAATAATCCTGACGCCACAATGGCATACTTGATGCTTCCTCGGGCGGTTGGGAATGGTCCAATGAGATCAATCCCCCACGTATCAAACGGCCACGATGGTACAACCAAAGCTGGTACAATCAAAGTTTGCTCTGTTGATGGTAGTCTAGGGATGTCCGCAAATCTCTGGCATTTATCACACTTTCTCACATACTCCTGCGCATCTCTTCTCATTGTAGGCCAAAAGAATCCCTGGAATTTGATCTTATCTCGAGAGAGTGCGAGCACTGATGTCCGCCACAAACTCCTTCATGAACCTCATAGAGTAAGTTGGTGACCATGTGAGTTTTGACACATCTTAGCAAAGGCTTGGTGAATGATCGTCGGAAAAGTACCCCATCGAGGACGAGGTATTTCGCGGACACCTTTCTGATGGCTCTAGCCCTTGCTGAATCCTTGGGGAGGGTCTGTTTCTCGATGTAATCCTTGATTTCATCCACCCTGTCCCTTACTTGATCCTCAATATTGTTTATCTGAATCCGATCTATAAGCAGGGTCTCTCCGTGAATTCTATCCGGCAATCCGTCTCTAAGTCTATGATTACTTGATCGCTATTACGGGAGAGGAGGTCGCCTCCATGTTATCCTCTCTCTCATGACTTGGTTCAAATTTCATAGTAGGTGAAATTTTTGATGATGGTTTTTGCAAGACCGCAAAGATCGAGTTAGCACCGGGTTGATTGTATCATACTCCCCTAATTTGATTTACTATGAGCCGAGAGTCATTGTTGATTTCAATATTTTGAACTCCCAAGTCTCTTGCACAATTCCATGCCTCGCTATAATCGCCTCATACTCGCCGATTGTTTGATGCCTCGAACTTGAATCTCAAGGCTCTTTTGAATTTCTCACTGCAAGGTGCGATCAAGAGTATGCCCGCTCCACTAATTAACTTGGTCTCAGAGCCGTCCACGAATAAATTCCACACTTCTTATGGACGCTCCTTTGGCTGTATAATCTCAGTGCTCGAGCTATCTGGGGCTTCCTCTGATTCTGCCCGCTTTCTTTTTCCAAGGTCGCTGTCCGCCAATTTGAATGATGATTACGCCACAAAATCGCCTAAGGCCTCGCGCTTTGATTGTCCTTCTCGGGGAGTAGGTGATCTGGAACTCAGTAAGTTCGATAGACGAAGCTAGCATTCTCCCCGAGAACTCTGGTTTATGTAAAACCTTTCTAAACGGGGCCTCAGTTAGTACAGTTATAGGGTGTGCAGAAAAGTAGGCTCTTAATTTTCGAGTAGATACAAGCAAGGCGTAAGCTAACTTTTCTATATTTAAATAACACCCTTCTACGACGGACAAAGCCTTAGATACATAATAAACCGGTTTCGGGAGTTATTATCCTCCCTTACAAGAACATCGGCCACGCGCGATCAAGAATCGCTAAAAACAAAAGCTCTTCCCGGCACCGGCCGCCGAGTAGAGAGGTGGCTGCCCGAGGTATGTCTTTACTTCTTCAAAAGCTTGATGGCATTCATGACTCCATGCAAATTCGTCAGCTCTTTTCCCCCCTTTCAGAGTTTTGAAGAAGGGGAGGCATCTCTCTGCTGATCGCGAGATGAAGCGGCCAAGTGCGGTGATGCGACCATTGAGTTTCTGCACATCCTTCAAGCAAGCAGGAGGTTTCATGTCCAGCAGTGCTTGAATTTTTTCGGGATTGGCCTCTATTCCTCGCTGGTTGACCATGAATCCAAGGAACTTGCCCGCCTTCACCCCAAAGGCACATTTTAGGGGTTTAGTTTCATATTATTGCGGCACAAGTTTTGGAAGGTTTCCTCCACGTCGAGCTCGTAGGAGTTTTCCTTTGTTTTTATAACCATGTCATCAATGTAGGCCTCAAGGTTTCTGCCTAATTGGTTTTTGAAGACAAGATTGACCATTCGTTGGTAGGTGGCTCCGCATTTTTTAGCCCGAAGTGGCATCATAAACTGTAACAAGAAGTCCCTGTCTGCAGCCGTGATGAAAGCTACGGAGCGGACATCTTCAGAGCCATATGGATCTCGATGGTAGCCTGAGTATGTATCAATGAAGCTCAATACTCTGTGACCACTATTGAATCCACCAATACTGCCTATGCGAGGAAGAGGGAAGCAGCCTGGGGCATGCCTTGTTGAAATCCGTGAAATCAACACACATCCTCCACTTGTCGTTGGATTTTTTGACCATTACTACATTTGCTAGCCATTTGGGGTAGAAAATCTCCTTTATTATCCCCGCTTTGAGCAATTTCTCTACCTCTTCCTTGATCGCAATCTCCTTCTCCGGGGAGAAGTACCTCGATTTTTTATGAATGTTCTTGAAGGATGGATCATCATTGATTTTATGGGATCACGTCCTCGGTGATTCCCTGCATATCCTCCACCCTCCAGGCGAACACATCACAATTTGCTCGAAGGAACTCAATGAGGATCCTTCTCTCCTCGTGGTGAATTTCCAGCCTGACCTTAACAGTTTGCTCGGGGAAGTGAAAGTTGATGACCACCTCCTCGAGCTCGTCGTTAGGTCAAAGGTCGTTGATCTCACGATTATGCAAGGAGTCAATGACAATAGTCGGGGGGGTTGACCTGGGCTCCGGTCAGTGCTGCCATGGAATATATGACCTCGCGGTCAATCCTTCCCTCAATTCCCCTATCAATGTAACCTCCCTCAATAGGGGCCAACTGCTTTGATTTTCTGCTCGTCTTGAGCTCCACCTTAGTGGTATGGAACGAAAGCATGCCAATAGAAATAGTAGCCGGAACAATTTCAAGGGCTTTTCCTTTTTTCGGTTTGTCCTCGCCCTCCTTCTGCGGGCAGGAGGTCTGGCCTTTGCTAGCTTTTCTCTTCTCCTCCAGTGCTCGGAAGAATATCCCGGGCTGGTTCTTGATGGTGGCAACCCCGCCCGGGGTGTTAAATTTCACCCTTTGGTGGGGAACGGAAGCGACTATTCCCAATTCGGCCTGAGCAATTATGCCGAGAATGGCGTTGTATTGGGAAGGAAGATTGACCACCATGAAAGTAATTTTGGCCGTCTTCTGCATGGGTTTTTCCCCAATAGTTACTTCAAACACAATCGTCCCCTTTACCCCCATTGCGTGATTGGTGAACCCCTCAAGCATGCCCGCATAAGGAGTCAGGTTAGCCTCGGTCATTCTCATGCCTACCAACGTGTGGTAGTAGAGTATATCCCTGGCCGCGCCCGTATCAATTAAAACTCGGTGCATGTTGGCTCGGTTAATTTTCATATGAAGAGTTATGGGCTGAGTAGAGTGAAATAGGGAGGAGGCAAGTTCACTCTTTTTGAACCCTATTTCTTGCTCTTCCTCAGGAGCCATTGGGGGGATTGAGAAAACTTTCTCCAATGTTCGAATCTGAATGGAGAGCTGTTTGTTGGATGGAGGCTCCTCGCCAATGAAATTAAGTGAGGCAAAGTTTTAGACATGTTTTTTAAAAGAAGAAAATAACTGAAAAGAAGAGTCTTTTGACAGTCAGCTGTTTAGAACACAAAGTGTGTCTGAAAACAAAGATTTTGCGATAAACAAGAATGAAATCTTCCCAGCAATGGAACCACTGATGACGCCAAGCTTTTCAGGGTCAGGAGCGGTTCAAGGATATCTGACAAGATATTTTTGGTGGTTTGATGTACCTAGAACACAACATAAATGAAGCACCGTTAAGGTCAAAGTTGGATGTTAATCCAACTCAGGCCCTCGGGTGTGAGAGTAAGATTACTGAGTAAAGAAGGCTTGGAATACCTTAAGTGTATGTGAGTTTAGGGTTTGAGAATAATATGGCTTACTCGATATATTTGGAACTTACCTTGTCCAAGGGGACAATGATCTTCTATTTATAGGCAATGTGGAGCTGCTCGCTGACGTAAGCCATGAGGTCAGCCCTAAGGGGCACTTTGGTATTTGACCGCCTATACGTGTTCGCATCCAATTGGGTCTGTCAGGGAAGGAGGATCCTCTGTCAGAAGGGATGTCGCTGATATGGACAGGGGACGTGTATTCGGCGCGGAGCATTTAATGCCATTGTAGGCGCCTGACTGAACCGCATTGAATGCGATGGGAGTGAGCCAGCCACTTGCATGTCAGAGCCAGTATGCTAACTTGTTCAGTAAGGTTTGCCATTAACCGGGAGGCAGGTATGAGCCCGCGGTCAACATCTTGGGCGCGGTCAAAGGTATTTGACGCGGGCACGGATGGAGCGGTCATACCTCCTGCGGGCACCAATCCAGCGATCAGGATCCCTCCGGTCTGGAGTAGGATGATGCGGAGAGGAGGGTGGTCTTGACCTCAAGGGTCTATCTGTCCGCGGTCTTGACTACGGTGGTCTAGGAAATGCCACGTCACTGGTTCCTTGGACCAGACCGAGCGTGGACCCGGTCTAGCAGGTCCGGGCTCATCAGGTAGAAACATTGTAGTTTTCCAAGTTTTCTTCATCACCTGCAAAGGAAGAAGGTGTAAGAACATGGATTGCAAAATGTGAATACTTAATAAATATAAGTGACATGTAGACGTACATGTATAAATCATTAAAATAATGTTATTATAAAGTATAGAATATTAATTAAATGTGTAGAATTCCCGAGGTGGAAATTACCTATTTATGATGGGGAAGAATGGTAATTTCACACCGCTTAATTGAAAGGGTGTAGTCCCTTGATGAGGTGCCATTGTTTTCTATATATAGAAGCCTACCATCAGCCTAGAAATTACTACATTATTCTTATATACTCTCTCCATAATCTGAGTTTTAAGGAAGGCATTCATTATCAAGAAGATCTACATTCCCCTTCTTGATTTTCTTCTTCTTCTCTTCCTTCCTTTGCAAGAACAACATCAAAAGTAACAAGATGAACTCAACAGGTATCACGCTTCCGCCTTCATCTTCTTCTCTTACTTAATCTAGACTTGAGTGCTTTCGGGTTATTGGAATAGGAATGTTCCAACAATTGGTATCTGAGCCTCTCAAGTTTTGGATTAAGTTTGAATTCATATAGCATATATTTTGCTTTACTTTGATTCTTAATCATGTTGATATCATCATGTTATGATGTTATTTGAATTCTCTAAATTCGTTGCTAGAGTGTTATTATTCATTACTTGATTAAATTCTGAATATGGATTGAAGTTACTCAAAGGACATGATGGTTCATGCAAGATTATCCCATTGACACAACAGAGCGTTTTATGTCGCACAACCGTGTTGGATCTACTTGTGTATTCATGTCTTGGTTAAGCGTTAATTTTGCTTACCATTCATCTTTTGTGTGAAGAATTTTCTGTGAAAATGGTCTAGATCGGACAATTATGAACAGGTGCCTTACCTGAATATAAAATTTTTGGTTTTACTCAAAAAGCTTTCAATTCTTAATGTAAGATTATCCCATTTTGAACATAGCCACCATCATTGGATGCGTTGTGAGTTTGTTCAAATGCATAGCCACGCATTTAAAAATGTGTTGTGAGTATGTGGATCTACTTGCTTTGGTTGAATATTGATTCACCATTAAGTTAAGAATTGATAGTTAAAATCTGGAAAATTTGACGTTCAGGGTCTGCTCGGCCGAGCACATTCCTTGACTCGGCCAAGCACCCCATTTGTATCAGCACAACGTTTGAAAATTTTTGGAAAAGGAGCCATCCAACGGTCATGATGCTCGGCCGAACACCCCTAAGACTCGGCCGAGCACAAGGGAACAGAAAGGGGTGTTCTCTGGAGTGTTTTGCTCGGCCGAGCACTTTCCTTGACTCGGCCGAGCACCACTTGATTTTGGCCAGATTTTCAATTTTTTCAATATTTTGCTATCTTGGCCATTTTTTCATTCATTATTTGAGTAAAGTATACATTAATTTGTGCCCTAAAGTGTGATTAATTATATGCTTAACAATTTCATTCATTTCTAAACAATATTGTCGCCAAAGTGATTTACGTTGTTTAGATACGAAATTGTAAAGTGATGAATGTTCTTATTGATATGTGATAATATGCTTGTTTCCCAAAGGAGACCTTGTTGTTGACTAAGTATTTGCATTCATTGGGGCAATAATTGAATAAAATGTTTGATCATTTTGAATACTTTGAACCATCTCAAAGGAAGGCATGTATTTAAAATGAGTTGTTTATGTTCTTTATTGCCGGGTAACAAATGCTTTAAATGTTAGGACATTTTTAATACTTGAACCGGCCCAAAGGAAGGCAAGTATTTAAAACGTATTGTTTAAAGTCATTTATTACCCTAAGATAAATTAAATTATGAGTCAATTCGCAATCCAAAGATTAGTTTTGATGTCATGTTAATTATCTTTTTGATGGGATTCATTAGTATAATTAATCACTTCATTCATTATGTAGTTTCTTATACATGTTTTGTATTCATTCTTCGTTCTTATTCCCAACAGATTTGACAAATGCTTCATCTATTACTACTGCTATGAACAATGTTCCGATGATCAATGGGATTAACTTTAAAACTTGGAAAAATAATATAACGATGATCTTAGGCTGTATGGACATCGATCACGCATTAGGGGAACCAAGTCCCGCTGCTCTCACTAAAGGGAATACCGTTATAGAGCGAAAAAAAGTTGAGCAATGGGAATGGTCCAACCGCGTGAGTTTAATGATCATGGAAAATGCAGTTTCAAAGATATTTTTGGACAATATTTCTGAGATCGAAAATGCTGAGTTTTTCCTTGAATTCTTGTGGAAACTTGTTTCCATTCGGTACAAGGGTGAGGAAAATCTTCGGGATTACATTATTGAATTATTTCAATTTTCAATCAAACTAAAGGCACTTAAGTTAGAGATTTCGAAAGATTTGCTCGTGCACTTAGTTTTGATCTATCTTCCTCCTCAATTTGGTCCTTTTGAGGTGACCTATAAATGTCAAAAGTACAAGTGAAATATTAATGGATTACTTTCACATATGACATTAGAGGAAGATAGGATGAAATATCTTAAATTAGAAAGTACTCACTCAGCATTTACTTCTTCTCGTGGGATTAAGAGAAGAGAGAAGAAAATTGCGGTTGCAAGTAAGAAGCATAAGGGATCATTTAATGATCATAAAGTCAAGAAATGCTTCTTTTGCAAGGACCTTACTCGCATGAAGAACGACTACCATAAGTATCGCGAATGGCGAATTTAGAATGGTATGTCATTTGGTCTTGTTTGTACTAAGGCAAATTTGGTTTCAATTCCTTAATATACATAGTGGTTGTATTTGGTGCAACAACTCACATTAGTTCATGTATGCAGGGTTGCCTGAATTACCGAATCCCCAGTGAAGATGAGAAATACATCTATATGGAAGCTGAAAATCCGGTTGAAGTTATAAGCATAGGAACTTTTAGATTAATGTTAAGTACTGGCTATTATTTTGTATTAAATAATACATTCATTGTACCATCATTTTGATGGAATTTAATATCTATCACAATTTTGGATAAGAAAGGTTACTCTTATTCTTTTGATAATAATAAATGTGATCTTTATTTTAAATTTCAAACTTGTCGGTACTAGTACTTTGTCATATATCGATAATCTTAATTTACTTGACACAGTCAAGAAAATGAATGAGTCCCACAATAATGAAACCAAAACTAAAGGCACTAAGCAAAAGTTATCAAGTGAAAATTCTTGTATTCTATGGCATAGGCGTTTGGGTCATATCTCCAAATGGAGAATTAATAAAGCTTATGTCAGAGGGAATCCTAAAACAACTTGATACTCCGGATAAAATCTTTTGCATTAAGTGTCTTAAAGAAAAATTTACAAACATTAAAGGAAATAGGATCTTTGAGAGTATCAAACGTCTTGGAACTAATTCATACGGATATTTGTGGACCATTCACTACCCCTTCATGGAATGGTCAACAATATTTTATCACGTTCATAGATGATTACTCTCATTGTGGATACAATTATTTTCTTTATGGAAAGTCTCAATCATTTGACGTATTGGGTGAATAACGTCCGGATTCGTTATACTCGCTATCTTGAAGAGTGTGGGATTGTCCCTCACTACACCATGTCGGGCAAACCTAGCATAGTGTAGTGGAGAGACATAATAGAATCCTTAAGGATATGGTAAGAAGTATGTTTTCTTGTACTTCTTTACCTCACTCATTATAGGCGATGCATTAAAGAACCGCTACTTATATTCTCAATAGAGATGCTTCAAAGGCTATCGACAAAACTCCGTATGGACGTTAAGACCGTTGGTAGTTACTTTGTAGGGTATGCTAAGAGATCTAGGGGATATAAATTTTATGACCCGAAAACTAGAACATTTTTCGAGACTGGCAATGTTAGGTTCTTTGAGAATATTGAATTTAGTGGGAGAAATAGTAATGATTTTGAATTTGCAGAGTTAGAGGAACCACTCAATGTTCCTCAAACTATTAGTTCCTGTTGGAAATCAAGTAATTGTACCTGAAATTCAACAAAGAACATACAATTCAAAATAATATAGAGACTCCCGTAAATAACGGATAACATGAAAATGTTGGACATGAGGAAATGCAACAACCTCAAAATGAGGATGAACCGGTGCTCTTAAGGAGATCTACTAGAGAAAGAAGAAGTGCTATTCCAGATATTTATGATGTGTATCATGCAGAGAATACGGACACCTTAGGTTTAGTGGGAGATGAACCTATCACCTTCCATGAAGCCATTAATGGTCCTAATTCTCATAAGTGGATCAATGTCATTAATGAGGAGTTAAAATCAATGAAAAACAATGATGTTTGGGATCTTGTCCCATCACTTGAAGGTGTAAAACATATTGGTTATAAATTGATATTTAAAATCAAAAGGGATTCGTAAGGTAATGTGAAAAGATATAAGGCACGTCTTGTTGCTAAGGGATTTACTCAAAAGGAAGGCATTGATTATAAATAAATATTTTCTTCGGTATCTTCTAAAACCTCTTTTATGATCATTATGGCATTAGTGGCACATTATGATATTGAGCTTCATCAAATGGATGTTAAGACGGCTTTTCTCAATGGAGACATTGAGGAAACCATCTATATAAGGAAATCAGAAATGGTGACCGATTCAGATCAAACTAATCAATTAGTTTGTAAACTTAAGGAATTCATTTATGGCCTCAAGCAAGCTTCTCGTCAATGGTATTTAAAATTTAATCAAGTTATTCTTTCATTTGATTTTGAAAAGAATCTTGTATACCATAAGTTCAGTGGGAGTAGATTTATAATTTTGGTCTTATATGTGGATGATATTTTACTTGCTAGTAATAATAAGAACCTTCTAAAAGAAACTAAGAAATTTCTCTCAAATAAATTTGAGATGAAAGAACTTGGTGAGGCATATTTTGTATTGGGAATCCAAATTCATCGTGATCATTCACGAGGTATTTTGGGATTATCACAAAAGAGCTATATAGAGAAGGTATTACAAAGGTTTAGCATGAAAAATTGTAAACCACTTGACACCCATGTCTCTAAAAGAGATAAATTCAGTTTAAAGTAATGTCCTATAATTAATTTTGAATCCAAGTATATGGAAAATATCCCTTATGCACCGGCAGTAGGAAGCTTAATATATGTGCAAGTCTGTACTCGTCCAGACCTTGCATTTATTATTGGGATGCTTTGTCAATACCAAAGCAATTCGTAAAGAAGAACATTAAGTCGCATCCAAAAGAATGATGAAGTACCTATAAAATATTAAACTACATGCTTATGTATACAAAATCGGATCATTTTGAGATCATTAGGTATTTCGATTCTGTGATTACTGGATGCAAAGATGTCGAAAGACATCATATGGTTATGTCTCTTGTTGAAGAGAAATAAGTATAAAATGAACAAATAGATATACAATTTATAGGATCAAACTCCATGTTATTGGATCCATTTTATAAAGCGTTATCTCTTTTGATGTTTCACGAGCATACTACTCATATGGGTGAAACGACTTTTGATAATGCATAATATAGTGGGAGTTTGTGTTGTGCTTTATTTGCTATTTGTTTTATTCATATTGATCTAATTTAGTTAATAAGGACTAGTTGATGGAATATATGTATATGTTTTAATATATATATTCATTAAGTGTTCCATGCTACACATCTATACTTAATATATGTCATTTAGTTGAACATATATATGTGATTAATGTGGGTTTAGTTGCGAATCAATTACAACGACTGCCCCTTTAGTTCCTGTACTTGTAAAACTAATGGACGAGATTGTTTAGAATGACATTGAAGTTCACATATGGATTGTCATTTACATTATGAATATGATTTTATGAGGATTTGTTAAAGTATAAACACATGTTTGGGCAATCCAAGTGGGAGATTGTAAGAACATGGATTGCAAAATATGTATACTTAATAAATATAAGTGACAAATAGACGTACATGTATAAATCATTAAAATAATGTTATTATAAAGTATAGAATATTAATTAAATGTGTAGAATTTCCGAGGTGGAAATTACCTATTTATGATGGACAGAATGGTAATTTCACACCGCTTAATTGAAAGGGTGTAGTCCCTTGATGAGGTGCCATTGTTTCCTATATATAGAGGCCTACCATCAGCCTAGAAACTACTACATTATTCTTATATACTCTCTCCATAATCTGAGTTTTAAAGAAGGCATTCATCATCAAGAAGATCTACATTCCCTTCCTTGATTTTCTTCTTCTTCTCTTCCTTCCTTTGCAAGAACAACGTCAAAAGTAACAAGATGAACTCAACAGGTATCACGCTTTCGCCTTCATCTTCTTCTCTTACTTAATCTAGACTTGAGTGCTTTCGGGTTATTAAAATAAGAATGTTCCAACAGAAGGTAATTAGGAGTAAAGAAAATCTTGAATGAATTGAAGAAGAAGGGGGTGAGAGATTGAGAGAGAGAGAGAGAACCTGAATCTGGTGCAAGAAGATAAATCAGAAGTGATAATGGACTTTGATCTACCGAAAATATTTTGGATTAATCCATTTTATAACATCAATATATTCAGTCAATTCGACCCTGAAACCACTCAACATCAAGTTGGCTTCGTCATGCTTAATTCCATTACCGGCCTCCCCTCATTATCGGTGCCTTCAACAGTAACACTGTCCCCATAAATGATGGTTAACTCGCCGTCTTGAACAAACTTGACACACTGACGCAAGGTTGAAGCGACCCCTCTGATTTGATGAAGCCACGGTCTTCCTAGCAAGGCGGAGAAACTTACAGGAATGTCCATCACCTGGAATTCAACTATCATAGGCCTCTTGCCGAACCACAGAGTCAACGGTATCACACCCAAAACCTTCCTAGACGTGGAGTCATACGCCTTTATAGTCTGATTGGATGGTTTCAAATCAGTGGCCTTAATATCCAACAAACTCATCATTCGGGCAGGCAATACGTTCATAGCCGAGTCGTTGTCTACCATCACGTGGGAAGCCGACGCCCATCTAACTGAACAGTGATGTGCAGAGACTCGTTGTGGTTGGTTCCAAACTTTGGCAAATCCAATTCGGTGAAGGTGATGATATTTCCATACTAGGCAGTTCCTATTAGCTGGCAAGCTTCATCTGGGGTAGAGTTCGCAGACACCATTGTCTTGGATAGGGCTTCCTCCAACTTCAACTTGTGAGGGTAAGAAGAAGTCAAGAGGGACCAGAGAGAAATGTTGGCCTGGGTTCGCTTGAAAATTGACATTTTTTTTTTAATTGTAATACATTCAAATTGACATTTTTAAAAAAAAATTATAATACATTCAAGAATTGACATTTCTTGTTCGGATAGTATCCAAGATAATGTTTGGTAAAACTTTTTTGAAAGAATGGCCAGCTTGTAATTGCATAACAATTATGGAATGTTTAGTTACGGTAAATAAAGACAGCCTGCATTTTTATACACAACGAAGACCAAAGAGGAATGTGTCACAAAAATATTGTGACATTTCACATTATTTGTGCTTTTATTTTATATATCATACAATCCTTGAATTTTGCATTTTATTTAATTTTTAATTTTTTGAGCAAGAAATCATTGAATCATAAGGCATGGATAATTGTCTATTGACTCCAATGAAACCCCAAAGATACTAGCTCCATCCAAGATAGATAGTCCATTTTCTTTTAATTTGATTAAATTTTGATAAATGATTTTTAAAAATTAATTATATAAATAAAATTATACTCCCTCCGTCCGAGACCAAGAGTCCTACCTAGTGTTTGGACGCTTATTAAGAAAACACTAAGAAATGAGTGAACAATGACAAGTGGGTTGGGGGTATAATTGTCCAAAACATTTTTCTTTTTGATCCGTCCCACTTCAAGTGAGCCATACCATAAATGAAAATATGTGAACAGTATTTCGGACATTTATACCCTTACAATGTCCATATATTTACAAAGGTATTACTAGTGACACATTGTAATTAAATCAACATTTGATTGAGAGTAAAAGTTACATGTTTTATTTTTACATTCTCTCTTCTCTAATCTTCTACACACTTTTAATTTTTTATTCATTTTTTTTAAGAAGCGTACATTTATATCATATCATATATCATGGTTCACTTGAAGTGGGACAGAGGGAGTATAAATTAATTGGTTGAAATTCAATCCAATTCATCACAAAAAATGGGACTATCTCGAAGACAAGCCCATAGGGATATGGCCTATTTGGTCAGTCAATCTGGGCCTAAAACTAGTAGTGGGTTATTCTTCTTCCAGTTGTAGGGAATCAGCATCAAAATGCTTACATCTAATATACAATACAAGGGGCATGTAACTACCTCTTATCTATACATAAAGAGGGATCAGGATTGATTCTTGGAATGTTGATCCAAGGGCTGAAAATCATCCTCATACCACGTCTCCCACGGCAGTTACTCTTCTCCAAAAATCCTCTGCGTTCTTCAGTCTTCACCCATTCACCCGTATTTCACCTCTCTCTCTCTCCGTTTCTCTCTCTCTCTACTTCATCTCCATATTTGCCAATGCCAAGCACGGGCTTCTCAGTGGCAAATCTTACCATTTGTTTTGATGTGGGTTATGAGGCCATGGAAAATCACTTCTTAAAACCAAATTAACCTCATACATTTCTTACCCATCTTCTTCAAAATCCTTGGTCGCCGGAATCTCTCTTTCTCTCCATCATTTCAATTGCGAAGCGAGTCTCTCTAGTTAATTGCCAAATTAACCTCCGAAGATGATGAAGGATACTAAGTTTGATGTGAGTGATTTCCCCATTTTTTGATTTCGCTTTTTGTACTTCAATTCACCTTATGATTTCTAGGGTTTGAAATTTTCTTGGTAAACTCTTATGTGTATTTTTAAAAATAAATTCTCGCAGTTTGCAGTTAATGTACTCTGTCTTCTGTTAATGGTAAGCCATTTGGAGTTTGAAGTTAATGCTCTATCTATCTGATCAGATTTGTTTGCCAAAAACTGTCTCTTTTATTGACTATATTAAGGAGAAATCGTGAGTGATTCTTTGTGGTTCCAAGTCTAGCGAGGACTTTGTAGAGGCCGAAGGAAATTTGTGCTTGGTAGTGATATATTTCTCAATGGCACGTTCTACGATATTAATTGGAAAGGAAAGTTGTAGTGAATTTAGTTCACAAGAGGTGGGATTGAGGGAGAGTTTAACTGTTTAAGGGTATTAGATAGGATTTTGCTGTGGATTTGGATCGATTGAGGCCTGATTTGGTTTCGTGGATGATGCTATTGAAACTGAGGGAACATCTGCTAGTGGTATGGAGTTGGGGGGGGGGTGATATGTTGGGTTCCTCCAAGTAAGAGTACAGTAACTACACCCCACGGCTTATTTATTAAATTCGATCATTTTTTGGGATTGATTGGGAGGATTGTGTTGTAGGTTTGTACCAGATCTTTACTCGGATTACCAAAGCGAGCACAAGTTTACACACTAACTACACCCCACGGCTCCAATGGCTTCATCAGTTTATCTCGCTTTCTCTCTCTCTCTCTTTCTCTGTGTGTGTGTGTGTGGATATATGAATATGCATGTTTGTTTCTTTTTATGTGCATGGTTATAAATTTCTTTAATTTTGTCCGTATAACTTAGTGTATTTTGGATCATGAGCGTGTATGTAACTGCCTCTTATCTATACATAAAGAGGGATCAGGATTGATTCTTGGAATGTTGATCCAAGGGATGAAAATCATCCTCATACCACGTCTCCCACGGCAGTTACTCTTCTCCAAAAATCCTCTGCGTTCTTCAGTCTTCACCCATTCACCCGTATTTCACCTCTCTCTCTCTCCGTTTCTCTCTCTCTCTACTTCATCTCCATATTTGCCAATGCCAAGTACGGGCTTCTCAGTGGCAAATCTTACCATTTGTTTTGATGTGGGTTATGAGTCCATGGAAAATCACTTCTTAAAACCAAATTAACCTCATACATTTCTTACCCATCTTCTTCAAAATCCTTGGTCGCCGGAATCTCTCTTTCTCTCCATCATTTCGATTGCGAAGCGAGTCTCTCTGGGTAATTGCCAAATTAACCTCCGAAGATGATGAAGGATACTAAGTTTGATGTGAGTGATTTCCCCATTTTTTAATTTCGCTTTTTGTACTTCAATTCACCTTATGATTTCTAGGGTTTGAAATTTTCTTGGTAAACTCTTATGTGTATTTTTAAAAATAAATTCTCGCAGTTTGCAGTTAATGTACTCTGTCTTCTGTTAATGGTAAGCCATTTGGAGTTTGAAGTTAATGCTCTATCTATCTATCTGATCAGATTTGTTTGCCAAAAACTGTCTCTTTTATTGACTATATTAAGGAGAAATCGTGAGTGATTCTTTGTGGTTCCAAGTCTAGCGAGGACTTTGTAGAGGCCGAAGGAAATTTGTGCTTGGTAGTGATATATTTCTCAATGGCATGTTCTACGATATTAATTGGAAAGGAAAGTTGTAGTGAATTTAGTTCACAAGAGGTGGGATTGAGGGAGAGTTTAACTGTTTAACGGTATTAGATAGGATTTTGCTGTGGATTTGGATCGATTGAGGCCTGATTTGGTTTCGTGGATGATGCTATTGAAACTGAGGGAACTTCTGTTGGTGGTATGGAGTTGGGGGGGGGGTTGATATGTTGGGTTCCTCCAAGTAAGAGCACAGTAACTACACCCCACGGCTTATTTATTAAATTCGATCATTTTTTGGGATTGATTGGGAGGATTGTGTTGTAGTTTTGTACCAGATCTTTACTCGGATTACCAAAGCGAGCACAAGTTTACCGCACTAACTACACCCACGGCTCCAATGGCTTCGTCAGTTTATCTCTCTCTCTCTCTCTCTCTCTCTCTCTCTCTCTCTCTCTCTCTCTCTCTCTCTCTCTCTCTCTCTCTCTCTCTCTCTCTCTCTCTCTCTCTGTGTGTGGATATATGAAATGCATGTTTGTTTCTTTTTATGTGCATGGTTATGAATTTCTTTAATTTTGCTCGTATAACTTAGTGTATTTTGGATCTTGAGCGTGTATGTAGTTGCATGAAGAGCTCTAATTGAATCAGTCTTTTGCTCCTCTCCATTCCTGCTTTTAGTTACTTTTCCTTCCCCTCCTTTTCTTCTTCTTGAAGCTTCATACTGTAGAAGCTGAGCCTGCTGACATGAGGAAACTATAAATTTAGGAGGAAACAAAGAGTAATTACAGTGGTGAGCGGTACTCTTTAAGAATGCCTATATATCTGTACTGTGTACTAGGGATATCGGCGATTGTATTATTGTTATGGTTGTCTCTGTTCACTAGCTTTCAGGCTTTAATTACTTTATATATATTTTTTTACTATGTTTAAATTTTTATTATTATGTTCTTTTCCCCTTGGTTCAGTGTCTGAGCTCATTTTAATATGTTGGCTTCCAACTTGCAGGAGATGTACGCTCAAATTGGGCCTCAGTTTCGGGAAGAACTTCAGTGCCATTATCTTCCTACATCACTGGTAATTTTATTACTGATACATTTCCATTTACAACATTATATAATCCGACTATCTACTTGGATTTATATTTTCCTAGCTATGGAAGAGTCATTATCACGAGGGGCCTTATTGTTATTGGATTTGATGCTGTCACACGTAAGATACGAGTTGTATGGCCACTATGCATCATAAATGTTTCAAAGCAATATAAGATGATCATTTGGATAAACTACTATGTGAATCAACAAATTATCTCTTTTCTGGGAAAAGGTAGCATAGCTGTTGTGCAAAGGATATATTCGGTAATTTGTTTCATTGAGTGGGGAGGAATGTTTTCATACAGTTGGTATGCAAACGATACTTCTGGAGTCTGTTCATACAAAAGTGTAGAATGGTGCATTATTGATGTTTAGCCAAATGGATTTGTCTGATAAAAATGCCCACTTTGCTTTGTGAACTTGAATGTTGTGGCACTTAAAACAGTTTATCAGGATTAAGCAAGTGATTAATGCGGTTAGGACCTTCTCCCATTTACATTTACCAAACCAGTTACTTGATATTATGAGTCTGATGTTTACTATTTCCAAAGACAGCTTGAAAGTTAAAGGGACCGGTTAACTTCATGAGTTAACCGGAGGGAGTATAAAGCAATGCTTCTCTTATCATATTGGGTTGAATGAATATACATTCACTTAATAGTTGTTTGGTAACTTTCATAATTTAAGGGGACTTATCATATTGACATTTGGATCTCATAGATATTATCTTTCCCTTTATAAATCCATTGATATACATCAGAACAATCATTTAGCGTATTGAATGATTCGGCTTGGAAGATTAAAATTTAAGTGATTAAATGAGTTGCCTTTAGGAATGCGACATTTATTTTAGGACTTATCATAAAGGAAAGTGTGACATTTATTATGGGATGGAGGGAGAGCATGTATATATATATATATATATATATATATATATATAGTTAGCATGCGATTTCAGTTTTCTCACGTCTTTCTCTTTTCATACCGTCTCCCTTTTCATACTGACCCGTGCCAGTGGCACGGGCATTTGAGTACTAGTTAATAACATTTAGGCTTGGACTATTTTTTCAAATATGATTGGACTCAAGCAATAGCAGGTATATGGTCGAACCCGGTTCCAGTTTGAAATCGACGATTCACAGTTTTTGTTATGCTGTTCTGTTCATACGGTTAGTGTTTTTTTTTTTTTTTAGAAAAACAAGCTAACGGAATCTGTTAAGTTTTGAACTGCTTTGTTAATTATCTAACAAATATGTTAAATCCGTTTTCGGTTAAATCAAAGAAAAAATATATTTTTAACGGAATATATTAAAAAATTAACACAATATTTAAGAAATTAGCCTTTTGGAATTAAAATAAAAGCAAATGATTTTTTAACACATTAAATTAGTTTTTAAACTTTTTTTAGTCAGTTTAAGAACTAAAACCAAAAAAATATATCAAAATTTGACGGTTTAGCCGTCCCTAATTAATGTAAGTATAAAAAAAAAGGAACGGTACTCTTTAATTTTATTTATAATCTTTCCCTATCTTAGATTTTTTTCTCAAATAATACATTTTAAAAATTTTATTTCCCAAAGTAACTTACTATTCAAACTTTTTTCCAAAATGTCTCACTTTTTTAAACTCGCTACACCATGTAGCGAGTTTAACTTTGACAGGTCAAACTCGCTACACGGTGTAGCGAGTTCCAAGTAATTAAGGCTTAACCGTTTGTCATCAATTAGGGCAATTAATTTTTGATAACTCGCTACACCGTGTAGCGAGTTTGACCAGTCAAAGTCAAACTCGCTATACCGTGTAGCGAGTTATCAAAAAATCCCCTTTCCCAATTTCGACTTACAATCTTCATCTTCCTTTAAAAAAAAAAACCCTAACTCTCTACACCACACAGCCGCCGGGAAGAAGAACAAGAACAAGAGAAGATTTTGCCATTCAAATTCAAGGTTTTTATCATCAAAATTTCGTAATTGTAAGTTTACATTTCTGTATTTTACTTCATTTTGTGTTGATTTAGCTTTGAGTTGATTATTTGTTTACTTGGAATTTAGGAATTTTTACCTCAATTTATGTGAAATAAATGAAATATAAAATATAGATATTAAAAGTATAGAGTTGTTAAGATCTTACTTTGTATTGCTCTTGGTTTCGAATCATACAAATTTGTTGATGATATTATAATGATGATACAAGATTATTAAATGAGGGAAAATGTATACAACGCTAATACAATAGTTATGTCTTTGCTTAGAATGAAAGGTAATTAGATTAGATAATTGTATTATTGGATATATACTTTTGATATAATTCGACTTATTATGAAAGAATTATTTAGTGATGGTTTTTTCAAACATTTTGCACGTTTTCTCTTTAGGTGAATTATATGCATTGGCATATTCTTGAAAACTATTTGATTTTTTGTTAAATAAAGTTGTATTATGTGTTGGAGATGAAAATTGAGTTGAAGAATTATGTGTTTCATAATTTTAGAGAATTGACTTATAATATTATCTATTTTGTTTCTACTTTGTGTACTTGTTGTTCTAATGCATGAAGAGTTAAATTTATCCAATTTATTTGTAAATATGTATTTTTATTTATTTCTACCAATCCATCATCAAGTTGGATGAATGATCTACCGTCGTACTTTCTCGTTGTTGAGTTTTTGGTACTGTTTTAGGTGGATGTACCTATTTTTCGGGTAAGCTTATATATTTCCATTGAATTGATTTTTGTACGGTGATATTAACTTTAGATTGTTTATCTTATAATTTTTTTCTCGATTTAATGCATTAGGCCTAAGACCTATATTTATGACTCTAAATTGTAATCTATAAAATATTTCATAAATATGTGATACAGCTAGCGTATGTTAGTTATGTGTAAGTATATCTAATGTCAGAATTTTCATAATATATGGATCTAAGGAAAATAGCAAAAATTGGAAAACAATTAAAATATATAGGTTTATTGTCATACCTCTTAACAACCTAAGTTCATATGTTACAACCACCTAGATGGATAGCTAACGTTGAAAAAGTAGAAAAAAGGGAACAATTTACTTATTTCAAAAGAAGTACTTATAAGGTATATAGGTTGGAAATCAGCACAGCCGAGGTGATTCGTATTCAACCACGTAATCACTTTCACGTATGATTTAAACATACGAGGCAGCTGTATGAGTTGATATACAGTGTGGCGGGTAGAACAATAACCACATACCTATAAAGTATTTAGTCAACCTTACTATTCAAAAAAATCAAATTTTACTGATGTATCAATACTTGTACTAGCATTATTTCATATTTATTATTCTTATGTTTATGCTTAGATCGATCCTTTGTATTTTGGTATCAGAGCCTTATATTCAACAAGGTTATCTAATTAGATCAATTTATTTATCGGGATCAAAACATGTTGAAAACATTTATAAACATAATATCTAGACTTCCTATGTAGGATAATATAAGTTTCAAATTTGTAATCATCCACTACGAGAAACCATTGTACGATCAACCATTGTAAACGAATGTTCTGTAATTATACAAAGTGAGTTTTTCTTATGTATACTTATGCTTTAGATTATTCAAAAATCTTTTAATGTTTTATAGTTATTAAACAATTTACTTATTTCAAAAGAACAATTTACTTATTTCAAAAGAAGTACTTATAAGGTATATAGGTTGGAAATCAGTACATCCGAGGTGATTCGTATTCAACCACGTAATCACTTTCACGTATGAATTAAACATACGAGGCAGCTGTATGAGTTGATATACAGTGTGGCGGGTAGAACAATAACCACGTACCTATAAAGTATTTAGTCAACCTTAGTATTCAAAAAAGTCAAATTTTACTAACGTAGCAATACTTGTACTAGCATTATTTCATATTTATTATTCTTATGCTTATGCTTAGATCGATCCTTTGTATTTTGATATCAGAGCATTATATTCAACAAGGTTATCTAATTAGCTCAATTTATTTATCGGGATCAAAACCTGTTGAAAACATTTATAAACATAATATCTATTTTTTTTTCGTTTATTTGAATACTACAAAAAAATTACATTTTAAAAAAAAAATCTAATTTTTTTCTCTATTTTTTTCCGTTTATTTGTCAAACAACTGATAAATGCATCAATTGTTTTAACAAAAAAACCAAGCACAAAATAATATTTAAAAAACTGATCAATGAATTTATCAGTTATAAACAACTGATAAATGAATTTATCAGTTGTTTAACCAAAAAATCAAGCACAAAATACTCTTTAAAAACTGATAAATAAATTTATCAGTTATAAACAACTGATAATTGCATTTATCAGTTGTGTTAACTGAAAAGGCAAAAAAATAATAATTAAAATAATAAAAAAAGTTATTTTTTGTATATCACATATTACATTTTTTTTTATTGTAAATAACATTTTCTTGAGCTAATTTTTGATAAAAACTCCTTTAATTTAATACATTTTAGTCCACTTATATTTGTAAATTGTGATAAGTGAAAATTTCCTGAATTTTAGGAGTGGATAATGTAGGTTTTCAAAGAACCTGTTAGCCTTTTCATCCATTTCGTTAACATTTTTTAAGTTTCGTTCAAAAAATTTAACAGACATTCAATTTTGCAACAAACTGCACCTTTGTGTAAATATAAAAGCCCAAATTACAATTTTTGATATATTATTTACTACATTGCAACTACATATTAATTTAATGATTAAAAAAATGCAATTTGCCCTTTATAATAAGAGTAGTATAAGACCAAGTCCAATAATGAGTTGAATGGAGGGGTTGAGAGGGATTAAGTTAGTTGAGAGAGGGTAATAAGGTAGTTGAATGGGGGTAGTTGAGGGGGTTGGGTTTAATTTGTTCAGCCCGGTTGAAGCTTCAATGGAGGGACCCGCCACAGCCACGCGTCAGCGTCCAATTGGACCGAAAATAGCGCGTGGCCTTCACGCCATGGTGCGGCGCGTCGCGCCTTTTTTTTTTTTTTTCTTTTTTTCCGGATTAGGACAGGTGTCCGGCGGTGATTGGTTGCTCCAGATTTTTCTATTTATCTTTCCACCCGATTTTTGAGCTCAATTATTTAACAAAAATATTTTTTATTTTTTTCCAAAATTCTGGAAATTTTTTCTCTATAAAATGACATAACTTTCATATTTTTTGTATACCAAAAAAAAAACCCCTCTCTTTTCTCTCAAGAAAATCCTAATTATCCTTCTTATTTTCTAAAATATTCATCATATTTTTAGTTAAATGGATCCCAATAATTTCAATAATCCTTATTTCAACACTCAGAAGTCAAGTAATTTTCCATCAAACTACTCCAATCCTAATGATTTTCAAGCGCCAAATCAGTTAAACTTCCTCAAAGTGAAGAAGACAAGTTATTTGCAAAATACCAGGAGGCATATCGGAAGGATATAGAACGGGCATTTGGAGTGCTCCAAGCTCGATTTAAAATCATTCGAGATCCAGCTCGAATGTGGCAGATAGAGTACTTGGCTATGATCATGAGAGCATGTATTATATTACATAATATGATCGTTGAGGATGAACGTGATACATATTCTCAAAATTGGCTTAACTTTCAGGATCAGTCCGAGGCAAGTGGGTCTAGTACACAACAATCATTCTCAACTGAGGTATTACCAGCGTTTGAAAATCATGTACGTACTAGATCGAATTTGCGTGATCAAAGGGCTCATAAACAATTGCAGAACGATCTAGTCAAACACATATGGGCAAAGTTCGCAAATCATTGATTTTTAAATTTTATTGTACCGTGAGTCGAGTCTATGTATCGTATGCTTTTTTTTTTCATCATTTGTGGAACGAGCTAAGTTTATTGTAACTTTTCTTATTTTTATTAAAATTAAAATATTCTTGTATTTATTTAATTGCTTCGAAAAAAATTAATTAAGTGTGAATTAAAAAAAATAAAAAAACTCTAATTTATAAATAAAAATATTAATAATTTATTTTTTAATAATAAATTATTATTTTTTTATTATTTTTTTAATTATAAAATTAAATATTATAAATAAAATAAAAGGTGGTGGGGTATAGAATGATGAGTTGGGAGGAGTTGAATTTTAAACTAAACTAACTTATTGTGGGGGGTGTAGTTGAGAAAGTAGTTGAAAGATTAAGTGAATGGAGAGAGAAGATGAAATATCATAATAATAATATTAGGGTAATTGAATGTTTTTTAGTAGTTTAGCTATTGGACTTTGTTTTGTCTGATAGAGAAAAAGTGACGTACCTAATGGGCCATGGCCCAATGGTATCTTGGGTGGCTTTAGTGAGAGTCACTGCTCGATTCCCCCAGGGAATCCTCATGGACATTCTTCCTGCCAGGAGAGCCCCGGCACATCCATTCGGTTAAGGAAGCGAGATTGGCTTGCAGAACCTCGGTGGGGAGTTCAACTACCGTTGTAGGAGGGCTCCCTTGGGGCCAGGAGTAAGGGTGCCGCCACCTCGCCGATTTAGGCATATCCGCGATTTACCTCCGCTAGACACCGTGTGGGCCGGGAGCAGTGGTCTGACTAACTCTACGTTCGGAACCCGGGTATCAAAAGAAAAAAAAAAAAAAAAAAAAAAAAAAAAAAAAAAAAAAAGAGAAAAAGTGACGCATGTACATGGAGCCAGCTGAACAAGCCGCTTTATATACGTAAGAATACGTCCAACTCCAGAGTCCACAGTCTCTCCCTAAAAAAACCTCACCCCGCCACCGGCAACGGAGGAGCTTCTCTCCCATCTCAAAAATGGCGACGGCGCCGATGAAATCTCAGCAGCCACTTCACAACTTCTCCCTTCCTTCACTGAAATGGGGCCAACGGAACATCCTCACCTCCGCTATCACCACCGAAAGCCCCCAGTGCCGCCTTCTATCTGCTCATCCGCCTCACCGGCAATCGGACTCCGATTCCGACTCGGAGAACGGTTGCGATCCCGTCAATATACCTCTGCCGACATCAAATCCGAATATTGAGAAGGAAGCGGTCTCTGAGGGAGAAGGCAACGAAGGCGCGACGAAAGCGTGGAATTTGAGACCGAGGAGAGGCGGATATGAGGCGGCGGTGATGGTGGAGAGAGGTAGCGGCGGAGGTACGAAGTCAGGGAGGTTGAGAGGCGGGACGATGATGATGGAGAGAAAGGAGAATTTGAGGCTTTGGATATCACTATCGAAAGATGAGATTGAGGAGGATGTGTATGCATTGACCGGAGCAAGACCCAGTCGCCGGCCAAAGAAACGGCCAAGGTCCGTCCAGAAGAAACTAGATGTAAGTGGAAGTGCATTTTATTTTGATTTTGATTTTGATTTATATTATTCTATGAATGTTATTATTATTTTTTTTATGCAGAATCTTTTCCCTGGATTGTATAT
This sequence comes from Adenophora triphylla var. japonica, assembly GCA_022495995.1. NCBI lineage: Eukaryota > Viridiplantae > Streptophyta > Magnoliopsida > Asterales > Campanulaceae > Adenophora > Adenophora triphylla. The sequence continues at coordinate 30,680 of JAFEMH010008187.1, read as the reverse complement.
GGTAGGATTCACTGTGGACACTTATCGTGTTCATGAATCTGTAAGTATGTGTGCTGTGAGTTTTACTTTTTGGTCAATGATCATCAACACATTTTGGGTAGCTATTCAATTTTCCTGTCTGCAATTGCATGTCCTTTTCTTTTTACTTTGATCTTTATTCAGGTATGAATACTTACAATTGTCATGTAAATACAATCTTTCTGTGTCTATTGGAAAAGGAAAATAGTTGGAGGAATTTTTAGTTTATTTTGTTGGTTGGGTAACAATTTGAAAAGAGAAGAGATTTGAGATGGCAATGGTAGTAGAAATGTAAATAGTTTCTTTCGGGTATGTTTGATGAGACCAAATCTCTTGTACCATTTTTGTGTACCACATTAGGTAACACAGGTGATCCAACGGCTATGCATCATTCATCGTGACATCATCGTAATTTAACCATTGGATCAATTGTGGTACACAATGCGGTTCACGAAAGTGGTACAAGTCATTTGGTCTCATGTTTGACACCTCAATGCTAAGCCATGGCATTAGAATTGGAAGAGTGATTTGTTAGTTACTCTTCAGTTTCAATTCCAAGGCCTGAATTTGATGTTGTCGAACCTAACCTCAGTTTATAACACTAAGATTTTCTCTGCTCTTTGCAGAAGTAGATACTATACAGTGTTGCAGTTGAAGTCATCGATAGGTACGATCTTGATCTCACAATATCTTAATGTATGTGGTTGTATTGTATGGAACTTAGTCATATGGAGTTAAGGATTGATTCGTGTTTGCAGATATTGAATGGATGAAAAGGAAATAGAGGATTGAAGGCTTCAAACTATGTTAATGCCTTGACTTTAGGTATATTGCACTGAACTTTGTAAATGGAAAGGAGCTTTTGAAAAATCGGGAATATCGTAGTTCATTTTGCTTGTATATATGCCTTTCATGAACTGCGTTTTGGGGGTTATAGTGTAGATAGCTTATATTAGTAGCTTAAGACGTGGATGTTGAAGTGAATATGAAAATGTGGATCTTTACCCTTAAAATGCAATGCAATGTGGCTACTTTCGCTTTTGTGGAAGTCTTAATGTTAATATGAATATCTCTACTTTCTTCTCTGCGTGCTATGTTATCGTCTTCCGAAAATTTGGACCATTTTGTTTGTCATGGCAGTAGTCTTAAGCAATAACATTTCATTTGGATATCTGGATACTGAATTATACATTATACTTAGTAGCATTATGTTAGCACATGAAACAGATTGCATTTAAGTTGCATTTTTTTTCCCAAGTAAAGCTGCATACTGGGGAGGGGAAAAGTTTATTCATTTTTTGCATCATGGGTAGGTTTGGATTACTTTAATTCATCACCATATTTGAATTCCGGGAGAGGGAGAAAGGAGAAATACCAAAAAGCGAAGAATACTAGTGTGTAAGTACTCATCTATTAAAGCCTTCCCCTGTTTGCATTGGCACTTTATTTGTCATCAAAGTCTATATGATTGAATGGTATCTCTCTACCTATATTGGTCGTGTTCTAAACAGTTATGCCGTGAACATGACTATGAAGAAATCCATTAACTAATCCAATAGTTGGTGCGTTGTTAGATAGTGTTGTATGTATTTGAGGTTGGACTCATTCTGCAATTTTTAGTTAATCTTGTGCCTTTGTTAGTCAATCTGCAGGTTTCATTTTCTTGTAGTACATAAGCTCTGATAATATTATCCTTCTGTTTCTTCTTGCTGTCTTTGACGTTTCTCTTTCGCAAGAAAATAAATATATTATGCTATGGAATTAGGTGTTAATCTTTCCTCTACTACAGAGTTCTACAAGTACATTTTCATTTTTATATGAAGATATCACGATAATACCTTATTATGCTATGAATTTTTAGTTTATTTTGCAAAATTGTGGAATTTTAATTAATTTCCGTCTGCTCCCAACCCATCTTCCTCTTAATTCGGTGATTTGTATGACTATCCCAGATGCTTTAGGCAGGTATACACTACAATACTCCGTATTACAATTTTCGCTCATCCAGTCGAGGGTCTTTTTGTGTGTTTTTTGAACATTTTGGTGGTTTGAAACTGTGGATTTTCTTGTGGATATTATTATAATTCGTCCCAATGATCTTGAATCATCTGTGTGAGAAGCGTATGGTTCTTTGCTCATGTCTGACAGAAATATGGTCTGTCAGATATCTTTGTGAATTTCAAATAGGAGTACTTTGTTGCTGCCTTCTTTCTTGATGGAGATCAATGATAAAAATGAATTTTATTTTAGTTATTTTATTGTAATTTTCGGATTTGTATTTAGATAGTTGATAATTTCATGTTTTGAAGTTGATTTAGACAATATTTTGATGTTTTATAGTTGATTTAGGTTACTATATAGATTATGCTTGATTATAAAAAGTTTTGACTTGTTTTTCAAGTCTTAGAGCTCATATAAAAATAGACTGTCATGTAATTTCGAAAATTAGTTGAATATTATTAAATTTGATAATCGAGCGTTGCTCAATATTTTCCTAAAAGTGATTTCGTTCTTTTTGGATGCCAATTTTCGATAATCGTGTGCGATTCAACAAGAGTGGAAGATCTTATGCTGTTAATAGTGCACTATTCATCAGTAATACTCCCTCCGTCCCAGCGAAAGAGTCGGTAAATTTGTCCGACACGCAAAATAAGAAATGTGATGTAGGAAAGAGAAAAAGTTTAAATGTTGTGAGTATGAAAAATTAAATAGGAGAGAGAATGAGTGGGAGGTGATGTAAGAAAGATAATGTTGTGAGTGTAAAAGTAAAGTAGGAGAGAGAATGAGTGGAGAGAATAGTGATTTAAGGTTTCCTTTTTGGGAAAGTGGCTTTTTAAATGGGACGCCCAAAAAGGAAATAAATGGCTCTTTCGCTGGGACGGAGGGAGTATATTTTATCACTATTCATCAGTAATACTCCCTCCGTCAGTCCCATGTCAATGGACACCAATTTTATGGGTGTGGGAATTAAGGAAAAGTAAGAGAGAGAAAAAGTGAAAGAAAATGTTGTGAGTATGAAGAATTAAATAGGAGAGAGAATGAGTGGGAGGAATTAGGGATGGCAACGGGGCGGATACGGGGCGGGTTTGACCAAAACCGTACCCGCCCCTCAAAGAACCCCCCTTGTACCGAACCCGCCCCGCCCCGCCAACTGTAGAACCCGTATCCGCCCCGCCCCGCCCCGCACCGCATGGTCCAAAATCATTTTTTTGGGCTTTAGCCCAGCCATTCAACATTTTCACCAAAAGTTAACCACTTTCTTATTGTTAAACTAAGACAACATTTTCAACATTTTCCTGTTCATGTACTTCCCATAACGAGATAAGTGAAAAAAAAAAAAATCATCTTTCTTATTGTTAAACTAACACAGCTTTCAGCCTTCTAAGGCAGGCAATGAACATCAAGAACTTGCTTCAACTATCAGTCTGGCATATCATGAAAAACTTAAGGGTATTACAAACCAAAATGAAAAACTTAAGAAGGGTATTACAAACCAAAAGTACATAAATTCAAATATTACAAACCATAGATAATAAATTCTAAAAGTGACATTATCCAAACTTTATAAAAGTCTTCAAAGATACTTCATTCCCAAAGCCAACATTTCAAACCTACATAAATTAAAATAAATGGTTAGATAAGATAATAATTTAAATGAGAAAAAGGAAAAGCTAAGCAAAATGAATGAACTATTAAAGTAAAATAATCTTACTTATCACTCATTAACATCCATATCATCATCACAAGTTGCAATGTTTTCTTCACTACCCACTTCCAAAGAAAGTTCTACATAAAAAATCAATATTAGATATATAGAAATAAAATTAAGATATTTGGAAAAAAAGAGACAAAAATATATAATAATTACCACGTTTTTCATTCCGTAGCCAATTTTGGGTGCACATCAATGCTTCCAAGGTATTAGGAGCCAATCTACTCCGATGTGGACTAACCAATCTACCACTTGTGCTAAAAGCCGCCTCGGATGCAACACTTGTAACCGGAATAGCAAGAACATCTCTAGCAATTTTTTGTAGTGTTGGAAATTTTACTCCATTAGTCTTCCACCATCCCAAAACATCAAAGTGTAAAGTTCTTGGCAACACTAACTCATCCAAATAATGATCTAATTCCGATTTGACATCCTTATGCCTTGAAGTATTATTTACAAACATGTCAAAACCCAAAAGAGTGTCATTTGCATCCTTAGCACCCGAAGAGAGAGAGGAAGATGTTCCACACACAACCTTTTCATTCGCACGCTCTTTACTTTGGTACTCATTCAACAAATCATAACAACTATTCGAATTTTTTCAATCTCAAATGAAGCTAACTCACCGTGTATAAGTGGCATAAAATACTCAATAAGCTTCATCTTATACCTAGGATCCAAAACACATGCAATTCCTAAGACTTCATGACATTCACTCCAATACTTATCATACTTCTCCATCATTACTTTTGCCATATCCGAGATAAAATATTCACAATCAACAACCCAAGAGTTCAAAGCCAACTTAATTTCACAAATTTTCAAGAAAAACTCATTAGCGGTAGGATAAAGAGTTCCCGAAAACATCAATGTCGCATTATAAAATAATTTCAATTTCTCGGTGATTATTTCAACTCTTCTCCAATCTTCCTCATCCGGTAAACAAGTATAAGATCTTTCCTTTTGTTTTAATCGTGGAAATACAACTTTATATTCTAAAGCCCTTTCAAGCATGAGATAAGTTGAATTCCACCTAGTGGGGCAATCAAGAATCAAACTCTTAATGTTTTGAATGGATAGTTGACGGGCCGTATCCTCAAATTTTTGAATTCTACTACGAGACCCTATCCAATACACGACACTATTTCTTACATTTTCAACCTCCTTTTTGATAACCTCTAAACCATCCTTCACAATCAAGTTTAATATGTGTGCGCAACAACGCATGTGAAGAACTTTCCCCCTCATCATTAGTGTGCTAGGATCTAATCTATCAACAACCTTCCCCAACATAGCATCATTAGAACTTGCATTATCGACTGTGACAGTTGACAACTTCCTATCAAGATTTAACTCCATAAGTGCTTCAACAAGATCTTCGGTAAGGACATCACTATTATGTGGAGGTGGAACATAAATAAACCTAACATATAGAAAATAATGTAACATTAAATTTTTTACCAATAATTATCACTTTCATTTTTTTTTAAAAAAATAAGTAGAGAACAATACTCGGAGGATATTCATGCAAAAAAAAAAAAGTAGGAAATACCTCACAAGTCGATTTTGCAAAACCCACGAAGAATCAATATAATGTGCGGTAATAGCCATGTATCCTTTTTTTGTTGGTTTTGCGCTCCACATATCCGTAGTAATGGAAACTCTAGAGTCCAACCTCTCCAAATCCTCAACCAACTTCTCTCTCTTGGAATGATATATCTTCAAGATGTCGCTCTTGATCGTATTTCTAGAACGCACTTTGAACAACGGTTGGAGGTTATGTGAGTAAACACGGAATCCATGATGATTGACAATGCTCAAAGGATATTCATGCAAAACGATCATGTTCGCAAGATCTGTTCTCGACCTATCTTCATCAAAAGCAAAGGTGCGATATTCAACCTTCCCATCTTTTTTTTTCTCACCACCATGCAAAAAAATTGCCTAATGTCGACATTCTTCTTCTTTTTACACCTTGATATGTGATTGCGCAAATGAGAGGTACTGAACTGCTACCACCTTTCAAATGTAACTTGCAATGATTACAAACGCGACAACAACCCCATTTATTGTTGTTCTAGTCATGTCTTTCCACACATCGATGTGAAACCCTTACGTTTTTAGTGTTTTTTGAAGAAGAATTAGTTTCATTCAAAGATTGACTAGAGTCAACGGGTGTCCCACTGCCAAGACTTTGAGCATCAACCCCCCTATCAATCATAGGTTCATCCCCCTTCTCATACATGTGCAAATCATCATCTTTATTAGCACTTTCATGTCCTTGACCAACTTTTTTAGACATCTATGAACAATAATGCAGAAAATCAATAAATTTCCAAACAAGCATAAAGCAAATTAGACAAATCTGATGGTATAAAGAGAGCTAAAATAATGAAATCCAAAACTGTAAGCACATATAACATTGTTATTCTAAAACTGATGGCATAAATACAACTTTAACAAAGAAAGTTTCAAGTATTTCCAGTAAACTTGCAGAAGTTAGCAAATTAGCAAGAGATGCTGTAACGATTCCAAGAGTAGAAAATGATAAAGTTGATGGCCTTTAAATTATACCCTAAACATGAACATCCAACTAATGAGACAGAGGATTGGATTTTCCATCTTCATCAAAGACCACAAATGCTTCACATCATTATACTATATGGGCTAGAATAGTCTACGATTTGTCAAATCTTAAAAGATTAAGATATATTTCTACATATAACCTGAGTCTAATGATTTATTTTCAATCTTCAAGTTTGATATAATAAGGATTAAAATTGTAACGCATAGAATTTACAGAATACTTTTGAAACTAGACTCTTACGGTGGATTGTTAAATAAAAATGGTTTCTTTGAGTGCAGTGGAGGGAGTTAATTTTCTCACCTTGAAAGATGGTAAACGAAACTTAGACTAAAATCATTGAACTTTTACACCCTCTAACCTCTAACCCTAGAATTAGAAATCAATTTGAGATTGAGATATGAGAGAGAGAGCCGCGTATACAGATGAATATATGAGCAAAAAATGGATACATACCTATGTAACTTGATGATGATGATGCGCTACAGATCGAAGGAGATGAAGAATAATCCAGAGAAGCTTTGAAGTTGCGAGAAGTCGCCTCGCCTGAGAGCTCGCCGGCGTGGGTGTATCTAGATCTAGCGCCGCCGCATCCTCTTCCTCTAACCCTAGAATTTGAAATCAATTTGAGATTGAGATATGAGAGAGAGAGAGTAGGGATGGCAATTTGTCCGAACCCGATCCGTATCCGGGACGATCCGCACCGTAGCGGGGCGGGTTTGGTAGCTTTTTTTGAAAACCCGGCGGGTCACGGGGCGGGTTCGGTTTCACCCCTAAACCCGCGGAGCCCCGCCCCGCCCCGCATACTATTATATATCTGTAATTACTATAATACCCCTCACCCATTTTAATTATTACCTAATACCCTTACCCGGTTACCCCAGTTATATACGTATACACGCGGCTCTCTCTCTCTCATATCTCAATCTCAAATTGATTTCAAATTCTAGGGTTAGAGGAAGAGGATGCGGCGGCGCTAGATCTAGATACACCCACGCCGGCGAGCTCTCAGGCGAGGCGACTTCTCGCAACTTCAAAGCTTCTCTGGATTATTCTTCATCTCCTTCGATCTGTAGCGCATCATCATCATCAAGTTACATAGGTATGTATCCATTTTTTGCTCATATATTCATCTGTATACGCGGCTCTCTCTCTCATATCTCAATCTCAAATTGATTTCTAATTCTAGGGTTAGAGGTTAGAGGGTGTAAAAGTTCAATGATTTTAGTCTAAGTTTCGTTTACCATCTTTCAAGGTGAGAAAATTAACTCCCTCCACTGCACTCAAAGAAACCATTTTTATTTAACAATCCACCGTAAGAGTCTAGTTTCAAAAGTATTCTGTAAATTCTATGCGTTCTGAATTTTAATCCTTATTATATCAAACTTGAAGATTGAAAATAAATCATTAGACTCAGGTTATATGTAGAAATATATCTTAATCTTTTAAGATTTGACAAATCGTAGACTATTCTAGCCCATATAGTATAATGATGTGAAGCATTTGTGGTCTTTGATGAAGATGGAAAATCCAATCCTCTGTCTCATTAGTTGGATGTTCATGTTTAGGGTATAATTTAAAGGCCATCAACTTTATCATTTTCTACTCTTGGAATCGTTACAGCATCTCTTGCTAATTTGCTAACTTCTGCAAGTTTACTGGAAATACTTGAAACTTTCTTTGTTAAAGTTGTATTTATGCCATCAGTTTTAGAATAACAATGTTATATGTGCTTACAGTTTTGGATTTCATTATTTTAGCTCTCTTTATACCATCAGATTTGTCTAATTTGCTTTATGCTTGTTTGGAAATTTATTGATTTTCTGCATTATTGTTCATAGATGTCTAAAAAAGTTGGTCAAGGACATGAAAGTGCTAATAAAGATGATGATTTGCACATGTATGAGAAGGGGGATGAACCTATGATTGATAGGGGGGTTGATGCTCAAAGTCTTGGCAGTGGGACACCCGTTGACTCTAGTCAATCTTTGAATGAAACTAATTCTTCTTCAAAAAACACTAAAAACAGTAAGGGTTTCACATCTGATGTGTGGAAAGACATGACTAGAACAACAATAAATGGGGTTGTTGTCGCAGTTTGTAATCATTGCAAGTTACATTTGAAAGGTGGTAGCAGTTCAGGTACCTCTCATTTGCGCAATCACATATCAAGGTGTAAAAAGAAGAAGAATGTCGACATTAGGCAATGTTTTTTGCATGGTGGTGAGAAAAAAAAAGATGGGAAGGTTGAATATCGCACCTTTGCTTTTGATGAAGATAGGTCGAGAACAGATCTTGCGAACATGATCGTTTTGCATGAATATCCTTTGAGCATTGTTAATCATCATGGATTCCGTGTTTACTCACATAACCTCCAACCGTTGTTCAAAGTGCGTTCTAGAAATACGATCAAGAGCGACATCTTGAAGATATATCATTCCAAGAGAGAGAAGTTGGTTGAGGATTTGGAGAGGTTGGACTCTAGAGTTTCCATTACTACGGATATGTGGAGCGCAAAACCAACAAAAAAAGGATACATGGCTATTACCGCACATTATATTGATTCTTCGTGGGTTTTGCAAAATCGACTTGTGAGGTATTTCCTACTTTTTTTTTTTGCATGAATATCCTCCGAGTATTGTTCTCTACTTATTTTTTTTTTAAAAAATGAAAGTGATAATTATTGGTAAAAAATTTAATGTTACATTATTTTCTATATGTTAGGTTTATTTATGTTCCACCTCCACATAATAGTGATGTCCTTACCGAAGATCTTGTTGAAGCACTTATGGAGTTAAATCTTGATAGGAAGTTGTCAACTGTCACAGTCGATAATGCAAGTTCTAATGATGCTATGTTGGGGAAGGTTGTTGATAGATTAGATCCTAGCACACTAATGATGAGGGGGAAAGTTCTTCACATGCGTTGTTGCGCACACATATTAAACTTGATTGTGAAGGATGGTTTAGAGGTTATCAAAAAGGAGGTTGAAAATGTAAGAAATAGTGTCGTGTATTGGATAGGGTCTCGTAGTAGAATTCAAAAATTTGAGGATACGACCCGTCAACTATCCATTCAAAACATTAAGAGTTTGATTCTTGATTGCCCCACTAGGTGGAATTCAACTTATCTCATGCTTGAAAGGGCTTTAGAATATAAAGTTGTATTTCCACGATTAAAACAAAAGGAAAGATCTTATACTTGTTTACCGGATGAGGAAGATTGGAGAAGAGTTGAAATAATCACCGAGAAATTGAAATTATTTTATAATGCGACATTGATGTTTTCGGGAACTCTTTATCCTACCGCTAATGAGTTTTTCTTGAAAATTTGTGAAATTAAGTTGGCTTTGAACTCTTGGGTTGTTGATTGTGAATATTTTATCTCGGATATGGCAAAAGTAATGATGGAGAAGTATGATAAGTATTGGAGTGAATGTCATGAAGTCTTAGGAATTGCATGTGTTTTGGATCCTAGGTATAAGATGAAGCTTATTGAGTATTTTATGCCACTTATACACGGTGAGTTAGCTTCATTTGAGATTGAAAAAATTCGGAATAGTTGTTATGATTTGTTGAATGAGTACCAAAGTAAAGAGCGTGCGAATGAAAAGGTTGTGTGTGGAACATCTTCCTCTCTCTCTTCGGGTGCTAAGGATGCAAATGACACTCTTTTGGGTTTTGACATGTTTGTAAATAATACTTCAAGGCATAAGGATGTCAAATCGGAATTAGATCATTATTTGGATGAGTTAGTGTTGCCAAGAACTTTACACTTTGATGTTTTGGGATGGTGGAAGACTAATGGAGTAAAATTTCCAACACTACAAAAAATTGCTAGAGATGTTCTTGCTATTCCGGTTACAAGTGTTGCATCCGAGGCGGCTTTTAGCACAAGTGGTAGATTGGTTAGTCCACATCGGAGTAGATTGGCTCCTAATACCTTGGAAGCATTGATGTGCACCCAAAATTGGCTACGGAATGAAAAACGTGGTAATTATTATATATTTTTTGTCTCTTTTTTTTTCCAAATATCTTAATTTTATTTCTATATATCTAATATTGATTTTTTATGTAGAACTTTCTTTGGAAGTGGGTAGTGAAGAAAACATTGCAACTTGTGATGATGATATGGATGTTAATGAGTGATAAGTAAGATTATTTTACTTTAATAGTTCATTCATTTTGCTTAGCTTTTCCTTTTTCTCATTTAAATTATTATCTTATCTAACCATTTATTTTAATTTATGTAGGTTTGAAATGTTGGCTTTGGGAATGAAGTATCTTTGAAGACTTTTATAAAGTTTGGATAATGTCACTTTTAGAATTTATTATCTATGGTTTGTAATATTTGAATTTATGTACTTTTGGTTTGTAATACCCTTCTTAAGTTTTTCATTTTGGTTTGTAATACCCTTAAGTTTTTCATGATATGCCGATCGATAGTTGAAGCAAGTTCTTGATGTTCATTACTTTGCCTTAGAAGGCTTGAAAAGTGTTAGTTTAACAATAAGAAAGATGATTTTTTTTTTCACTTATCTCGTTATGGGAAGTACATGAACAGGAAAATGTTGAAAATGTTGTCTTAGTTTAACAATAAGAAAGTGGTTAACTTTTGGTGAAAATGTTGAATGGCTGGGCTAAAGCCCAAAAAAATGATTTTGGACCATGCGGTGCGGGGCGGGGCGGGGCAGATACGGGTTCTACAGTTGGCGGGGCGGGGCGGGTTCGGTACAAGGGGGGTTCTTTGAGGGGCGGGTACGGTTTTGGTCAAACCCGCCCCGTATCCGCCCCGTTGCCATCCCTAAGAGAGAGCCGCGTGTATACGTATATAACTGGGGTAACCGGGTAAGGGTATTAGGTAATAATTAAAATGGGTGAGGGGTATTATAGTAATTACAGATATATAATAGTATGCGGGGCGGGGCGGGGCGGGGCTCCGCGGGTTTAGGGGTGAAACCGAACCCGCCCCGTGACCCGCCGGGTTTTCAAAAAAAGCTACCAAACTCGCCCCGCTACGGTGCGGATCGTCCCGGATACGGATCGGGTTCGGACAAATTGCCATCCCTAGGAGGAATAGTTAGGAGAGAGAATGTTGTGAGTGTAAAAGTGAAGTAGGAGAGAGAATGAGTGGAGAGAATAGTGAATATTCTTTTCCATTTTGGGCAGTGTCCATTCACGTGGGACGTCCCAAAAAGGAAATAAGTGTCCATTCACGTGGAACGGAGGGAGTATATTTTATCATTTCTTCTGCTTTTGTAGCATCACTTCTCTTAAGTATATATTTTTGTTAATCACTTCTCTTAAATATTTATTTTTATTTACCTTACTCATTTATTATACTCATACAACAATTCAAGATTTTTTTTTCGGACATGGAAAAGACTCATAAAAAGGGAAAAACTCAATTTTTGTTTATTCTAATGATGAGGCATGTTTTATTTTTACTATAATTTTTTTTTCATTTCTACTATTCGTATCATAAATAATAATCGATTTTTCTTACCTATGTCCATAGGGCACATGATAATAATTTTTTTTATCTAAGAAAATCTACTTGAATCTTTTAAACTTCTCTCCAAACAATTTTCACCTTTTTTTTTCCTAAAAAATGGTTCAATTTTTTCCTCCTAAAAAATCTTTCAAAATTTTCTTTATCAATATTTATTATTCACTAAAAACACAACAACTGATTTTCTGCAGAAAAATCTCTCCATTATTCTATTATGAATAGTTATTTAAAAAAAATGGTACTTAAGAATATTGCATGGCAAAAATTATTGTGTTTTTATTAATACAAATTTAAAATTTCATAATGTAGCAGCAATTAATTTATTATTAAGTTAGAAATATCCAGCAGCTCGAAGTAATTTAACTTCAATTAAATCTATTATTTTAATGAAAAATAATGATTTTTGTCATCTAAAGAACAAAAAAAATGATTAAAAGGAAAAAGGAAAATCATAAGCTACAGACAACCAAGAGACAAAAAAATAATTACATCAAAAGTAACGTTGTGAGAAAAAAATATATTGTATTTATATAAGAAAATATATATTGTATTTATATAAGAAAAAAATAATTAAATCTATTATTTTAATGAAAAATAATGATTTTTCTCCATATTAATGGTCATTCCGAAAATTACAAACGAGTACTCCTTCCCATTTATCTCTACGCTATTCAAGAAACAGTATGTGATCTACATACGAATTTTGTTGTTGTTTTCTTTTCCCATTGACTATTGAGAGTCATTTGCTTTCTCTCCTACTCCCTCCGTCCCCTCCGAAGTGTCCGAAAAGAACAATTACACGAGAATTAAGGAAAGTGAGGTAAGAAAGAGAAAAGTTAAATGTTGTAAGTATGAAAAATTAAATAGGAGAGAAAATGAGTGGGTGGAATAGTTAGAAGAGAGAATATTGTGAGTGTAAAAGTAAAGTAGGAGAGAGAATGAGTGGGTATAATAGTAAAAAAAACTTTCCTTTTTTGATAATGAGACATTTTAAATGAGACGCCTAAAATGAAAAATTGGGACACTTCGAGCGGGACGGAGGGAGTAATTGAGAGTCTTTTACTTCCTTTCTTTTCCTTTCCTTTCCTTGTTGATAGTCATTGTAATTTTAGAATATTAAATTTATGTTTGTGAATGGAGTCTATGTTTATAAATCTTTGTTCTCGTGGTTACGATACTATGATGCTTGGAAAGTATGATTGTAAATTTATTTTTGACCTAAATGTCTTATAGTCGGTAGAGTTTTCAAAGCTAAATCTTTTTTCCTTTGGTAGATTTGTTGAATGCCAATTTACGGCATTGTCCGAGTTATGTTTTGATAGACATTTGTTCGCTCAAAGACATTGTCACACGCGGCATGCGATGCAAGATTGAAGGTTCTGAAGGGCTTAATTTATGGGTAGAAAGTGACATTTGTATTTAGGATGAGCCTCTAAACATTGTGAAGAGCGCTCTCATTAACTCTTTCCTATGCAATTAATTTACGTTCATTTGTTAAAGGTTATACTAAATTCATAAATAATGTTAAAAAATGATGTATCATTATTTCGTTGATACTTTTAATTATAGCTTAGCGAGTTCACAATTAATGCAATAAAATATCTTCATCTATTTTGCATTCATATTTTTTGTACCCCATCATAATGTTATCATCCTACACTCAAATTTCTTAGTGTTATATATCCAAATATATTTCATGTTTATCATAATACCACAAACAATAATATTATATAATATTCAAGTTTATTATAAGAATAAATTGTTATTTGCAATAATACAATGATAAAAGAAAAAAAAAGAAATTTAAGAAAAGTGAAATGCGCACATGGAAAAAAATGAAAATTTTCCAGGATAATGGGAATAGTGAATGAACGGAATAAAAGTGATGGGTCAGGCCCAGCGTATTAAGCCCAACACTCCAGACATTACAAAGACACAGTTACTAAATGGGTCAATCCAATTACTACGCCCCCAGTGGCCCAACATTATGGATCATTCGATCTATCTTATTATCCTACCATCTTTGGTCCCGACCTAGATTTGTTCGACATACGATCATCTATTTGGGCAATCTCTACCTGACCAAGGCACAAAGTCAGGTCGACCTCGAATAATTAGGCGACCTCGACCTACAGAAACGTGCGTCTATCTACGACTCAATCTGTAACCGTCACCTACAATCACAGAGATCGTTACGCCTGCACTGTCTTCACGATTTAAGGGATTCATTACGATCCTACACCACGACATACCAGACTACATCCAACGTAAAAATATAATGTCTTCTTGGCTATTTTGAGATTACGTCATTTCTATACAATTTATACTCATATAACACGACATCTCATCATCACGCCGGAGGGTCTTAGCCGTAGACCACCCCGGCTAGTCGTTTGTTCGTGGTTTCAGGTCATAGTTGCTGGAGATCAACCTATTGCTGGACTAAGGCTGATCTGGATCGTTTCCTGCGTTATCAGTTTGGTTCCATTGCCGGGAAACGATCACACTAGACCTTGAAACTTCACCTAGTCACAAACATGGTCTCAGACGGATATACTGCTACTGCCTCGAGTGAACCACTACGTGAGAATGTTGGGGGAAACATTGTTGTGGGTACAAGGAATCGTACTGCTAACTTACCTCCTCCTCCACAGGGGCATCCCACTAAGAGGGCCACTCCCTCTAACAGCGTGGCTGATGGAATGGGGGTGCAAGATAGGAGGAGATAGAAGAGGCCCCTGCCTAATCAAGCGGTGAGCCAGCAAGCTAAAAGGATCCACACAGGTCGACCAGCTGCAGGAGACATTGCAGGTCCCTCAACTTCTCCCCTTGGTAGGAAGGAGATCTTACTAGAGCAGGCTAGACTGCTACAGAGTTTACTCGAGGTACAAAATGAGTTGCTCGAGCTACCTGAGTCTCCTAAGAAGGATGACAGAAGATCACAAAGGTAGCCCCTTCTCTCACCTCTCATAGGCGTGCTAATGGAGCACCTAGGCCGTTAGGAGAAGAGAGAAGGAATTAAATGCCTCCTCCTACCCACATGTCCATAGACCGGACTGGCGACCTAAGGGATAGGCTCAACCAGCAAAGAGAGTAATAAGCCGACTCAGCTCAGAGAAGGCAGCTTGAAGCTGACAGGGCTCAACGTAGGTCGCCACAAAGGGGAGAAAGGTCGTTTCCCCGACGAGAAAGGAGATAAAGGACCACTCCAAGAGAGGAAAATAAGAGGACGCTCTCGAGAAGAGAGCACCACCGTGAAGAGAGACAGAAGTCTAACTCGATCTCTCACCAAGGAGGCGACCTAGACATTAGGGAGCTTCTCAATCTGGAAAGAAGATTTGATGATATGGAGGCAGATCGGAAAAGCAAACAATAGGAAGGTCGAACGAAATGAATATACTCTTCGACCTTTGGCCAATGACATACTCGACAAAGGACCTCCTGCAGGGTTCAAGTTGCCCGTGTTAGAAAAGTACTCAGGCACGACCAATGCCTTGAATCATATGCAGCACTTTTGAGGCAACTATGTGTTTGGACTCTTCTGAGGATGACGTGCTATGCAGAGATTAACCAGCACCTTCACAGGTGCAACACTGACTTGGTTCCGTGGTCTATCTACTGGCTGCATTACCTCGTGGAGTTATATGAGGAGGAAGTTCCTAGAAAGGTTCTCTACAGCGGGGGCCCATAAGAAGATAGTGATCGACTTAAACAACATGACTCAGGGCAAGACAGAGAGTACCATGAGTTACTTCACCAGGTTCAAAGAGTTGGTCGACCAAATCAAGGAAGACTTTACAGATAGGGAGGTCATCAACTGCTTTAGGAATGGAGTATCCTCTCCTGATCTGGATTATGAGGTCCAGGTTCGGAGGGTGACAACGAGTAAGGAGTTGTTTGAAAGGGCATATGATGTGGCTGAGGTCGAGGAACGTAAAGAAAGAAAAAAGGACAAAGGCTCCAAGCATTTTGAGGTTGGTGAGTCGACAAATGGAGGGAAGAACAAGAATGACAACAACAAGGGAAAGAATAGAAATAGGGTGTGGGACCCCCGACCCGAAACCTTAGCTCATGCCCCTAGCGGGAGGGTCCCCTAGCTTGTAAAAGCCACCTAAACTTAAAAACTTTTGTTACCTTTAAATATAAAAACCAACTTTCACTAGCCAAGCTAAAACAACTACACCTCTCCATGTGGAGGCAAGTTTATAAAACCAACTTCATAAAACAACAACTTGATTTAGTTACATCATTTACACAAATGAAAATGTTTTACAAAATATTACTAAATACAAGCTTTCCTAAAAGAGTAGTGTCCGAAGGATACTCCCAACCACCACCTAACTATATACATACCCTGACAAATCCCAAAAGAAAGTAGTCCAAACTCCTTCCCCGGCCTCACTGGTTCGGGCCACCTGTCTCAGCGGGATCTAAACAGTAAAGGGAGAAGGGGTGAGAATAAATCTCATCAAGCTATTATGATGCAACAAGATGCCATATAAGATGCAACACATAACATAGTTACTCACAACACATTGTTAAAGCGGTAAACATATTACGTTACCTCAGTTTACCTTTCCCGTCTGAACAATATGTCGTACAACGTGGGAGTAATAACTCCTCTCTTTTGTGAACTGCTTAGGCATATTCACATCTTATAAGACTCATTTTTTAGAGAACCATATAAGATTACTCGCTATCTGTAAATGCTTTTGGCTAATTACAGAAGCTATCACCCCAACTATGGCCACAGAAGGGGACAGTCACAGGTATAATGTAATTCGATCAACTTATAGAACATTTTTCATAACTGATTGAATTCCATTATACCCCTAAACATCAGCTGATAACACATTCAAGCACATAAATCGTTACTTGAAAATAAATCCACCATCGGGATATCAATACAACAACATGGTACTATTACTCATGTTCCAAACCAACAAAATAGTGCAACATATATTTCAATACACTATTGAACCAACATACCAAGAATATATAACCAACATTGGCACAATAGATCACAAACAAGCTCTATAAATTCCCATATAACATTGCTCAACCTCAACAAAATGTTTAAGGTTGTTTTACCAAGTTTTGATCAACTTTGGTTAAGTTTCCATAAAGCCTTTCAACCATTTTCAAGAAAATATTTAATCATCTTCATAATACTCTTTTTGACAAGTTAAGACATCGTTTGATAGTTCATAAGTTGTACTTTGATTAGGGTCAAATTGTGTTAAAAGATGTATTAGATAGTTAGGCTTTAATTGGCTTGGAAACTGATACAGAGTAAACAGAGTAGGGCACGACTCGTGCCCTAGTCCAGCACGAGAACAATTTTTGTCACGACTAGTTCTACGAGTGAAAAGGGCAGGGGACGACTCGTGCCCACGAGCATGAGTCGTGCCCTTCAGCAGAATTCAGGTCTGAGTTTAACAACATCAGCAAGGCTTGAAAAATAACATTTTTACTCCTCCCCTTATACCTCAACCAGCAATACCAAACCCAAAACTTCAGCATAACACTTTCCAAACCATTTCCACTCATACCAAACCATTTACATACATTCTAAGCTCAAAGGAAAGTATTTCAAATTGACATTCAACATTTATACTTCAATCCTTTCACCCTAAGCTAGTATCACCATACTCTTATCATGCAACTTATCCAAAACCTGTTTCCATCCATTTCAAAACCAAATAAAATGTCCAAAATTAACATGCAACATTTATTCAACAACCATATCCACTTTAAACATTGAATGAGCAAGGATTGAAGGAAAACATAATAACTTACCAAAAATAATACGAAAAAGTGAAAACTTCAATCGGATAGAAATGCTCCACTCGGCTTCCCGAACATTTAAATGAAGACGGATCGAAGAACGAAAAATTGTGGGATTTATAGTGAATTGTTGAAGGAAAATATAGGGTTTTCTCTACAAATGGAACAAGGAAGAACTTGGCTGATGTTTTGAACAAATGAAGCTTCCTTACAAATTTTAATCTAAGGATAAACATGGACATTTTTCAAGTAAGCTCCTCTAAGAAGAAAGTTACTACAATTAACTTCCTTGAGTTCCCACTACTACACATTAGCACCTCAACCTTTTATAAGCTTTTATTTAAATTTTCCAATATTACCAATTCACTACACAACTCCTATTTGTTTCAATTAGACATTAAATAATTAAAGTTAATTTATTAACATACCTAAAATATCACATAAGTTATTAAAATATCAAAACTAACACATAAGACTAACAAATATTATGAAATGCATAAATTGAGATGCAACGCACCCCACCCCCATGTGCTCAACGTGTGACCAAACTAGTGTCTAGGATTAGGGTCGTGACATAGGGCGACTAAAAGGGTCCCTGAAAGCTTCACTCCCCTTACGGTTAGTCGAACAGAAATGATGAATATAGTCGACCTAGGTCCTCATGCCCCAATAAATACTCAAAACAAGTTCAGAAGTGATAATGGAAGGTACTGCGAGTACCACAAGGACACCGAGCACAACACGGAGAAATGTATGAGCTTGAAAAGAATAATCCAAAAGTGGGTTAACGAAGGAAGGTTGGATAGGTTTGTGAAAGGAGGTCGCCCTGAAGGAGGAGATCGACCTACAAGGGGTGTGCCAGAACCAAGGCAGCCAAGACTGACTTTGGGGGTAATTGCTGAAGAAACAAGCAACACAGCGCTCAAGCACAAGATTTTCCAGTTGAGTAAAGTCCCATATGTACCTCCCAGAAGCTGTGTACAAGACGAGGTGATTAGTTTCTATCCCTACGAGCTAGCGGCCAGCATGGCTGTGAGAGAACAGATATTGGTGATTCCAGAGCTCATTGATTATTGTACCTCCAACAGAATTTGTTCGATACGGGGGCCTCCAAGGACATTCTATATTACAAAACCTTCCTATACATGGGTTTGACAGATGTTCGATTGTCGCCTTACTCAGGTCGACTAGAGGGCTTCACCAACCATAGGCTCAAAGCAAAAGGTCAGATAGAGCTCGAGGTGGACATTGGACATCATCCCTTGAGAACAACAGCTAAGGTAGCATTTATAGTCATTGATGTCATAAGTGATTACCATTCTATATTGGGTATACCTGGACAGGTTGCAATAGGAATGGTGCCCTCTATCCCTCATCAAAGGGTCAAGTTGCCCATCGTACTGGGAGTTGGATGCGTTCAAAGCATAACTAATGAGTATCTAGATCACGTGCTTAGTTCCAAGAAAAAGAGAGAGTTGGAGATAGACACTCCAGAGGCCAGCTGGAAGTTTTCAAAGTCTGTCACTACTACGTCCATGCTATCTACCATCAAGTGTATAAAAGAGGGGACCTATCCTTCATATGACCACGTCATGACTGACCGACATGTCCCCCTGAAAACACTTGGGTCGCAACAGATACAGTTTTGGTCGACCAGATCGTCATTGGCGACCTATGCCTTTAAGTCAACCAAAAATCAGGGGCCTCAAATGGGGAAATAACTGCTGAACTAGATGATATGATCAAGGTAGAAGATTAACACTTTGGGGCTGAGGAAAGAAAAAGGGTCAGAGAGATCATCATCGAGACTCTACAGTTTAGAGACGGCTCATAACTAGAACCAGTAGACGAGCTGAAGGACATAGAGGCCAACCCATCTTTCCCCGAGCAGAAAATCAAAATAGGGAGAAAGTTGTCACCAGAAAAAAAGGTGGAGATAGTCGACCTATTGAAAGAAAGTACAGACATTTTTGCTTGGAGGGTAGAGGACATGAGGGGAGTCAAAGAGGAGGTCGCAGTGCATCGCCTGGAGGTCAACCCCACCATGAAATTCAAAAGCCAAAAGCTAAGGATTTTTGCTCTTGACAAAGAAATGTCCATCAAACAGGAGGTAAACAAACTTCTTAGTGCAAGTATAATCAAGGAGGCATCCTACACTACTTGGCTGGCAAACGTAGTAATGGTTAATAATGCCAATGGAAAGTGGAGGATGTGTGTTGACTTCACTGATCTAAATTTAGCGTGCCCAAAGGACAGCTACCCACTCCCACAGATAGGCAAGTTGGTCGACTCAATTGCTGGACATGCCACCCTCAGTTTCCTCGACGCTTATTCGGGATACCATCAAATTAGAATGCACGAAGATGACATTGAGAAGACAGCCTTACAATCAGCTGGAGGGATATATTGCTACACCAATATGCCATTTGGATTGTAGAATGCCGGGGCTACTTATTAGAGAATGGTCAACAAAGTCTTTGCTAGTCAGATTGGTGGAAACATGGAGGCCTACATTGATGACATGGTCATCAAAACTAAGACTGGTCGTCATGTGGTCGACCTAAGGAAAACGTTCGCCAATCTACAAGCAAACGACATGAAGCTGAACCCGAGCAAGTGTGTATTTGGGGTGGCCGTTGGCAAGTTTCTAGGCTTCATGGTATCGCAGAGGGGTATTGAGGCCAATCCAGATAAGATAAAGGCCTTGGTGGAAATGCAAGAGCCTACGTGAATCAAAGAATTCCAACGATTGAATGGTAGGGTCGCTGCTTTGGGTCGCTTCATAGCCAAGTCAGCTGAGAGGTCTCTGTGAGTACCCCAATCCAACTCGCGACCCAATGATGTGCCTTTTACTCAATAAAAGTGCGCTAGGGAGCATTTTGGTAAATTTCTGGTCCATTCTGAGACTTTCGAGGGCTTTTCGTAAGTTTCTTGGGTGGGAAGGACCTAGAAAGAATTATCCTGTTTGGACCTGTTGGGAATTAACTCGGGAAGGGTCCAGAACTGCCACCTTGCATGTTTCTGGAAGGAAAGCGGTTATGGCTCTAATTGTCGCGCGACATCTTAAGCCAATTTCCAGCAGCTATAATTAAGTCAGGCCCTCTGCCTCTCATATGGGGATCCTTTTTCCAGCCCAGAAGGTTATGTTGCCAAATCGCTTCCTGACCGTTCTCTCTCTCTCGCTACCCCAAAATGGCACCCCTTTCCTGATCCTCTTACCCTAGATCCCAATTTCTTCAATTCAATTCAATTCGATTCATTTCATTTCTTGATTTATGTCTACATATTTCCATGGAAGATCGTAAAGTCCGAAACGCGATGAACGATAACGCCGGCGCCGTTGCCGGCATGTCTGACTTATTCTTCTAGTGCGTCATCCAGTATATCCACGAACCTCGTGAACGCGCCGCCGTTTCTCTCGTCTGTCGCTGGTGTCTCTCTCCTATACCGATTCTCTCACACTTCTCATACACATCGAAGGTTCAGACTCTTCATCTAAATCGGAGACCTCTAAGCTGGTTTTGCAGCTGATTTGAAGATCCTTATACCTAACTTGGTATAAGGATCATGGACTACAAGGGTAATTGACATCTTCTTTCATTATATCTCTCTTATTTATCCATTCTCCATGTTAAGCAACGTGATTATTGTTCATTCTGAGTAATTATGCCATGTCCTAATTTCTGATGATGCTGATTATATTTTGATCTCCATGTTCAATCCATGATTTCGAATGATGTTGATGTGTTTGGTTTCGTCCCTAAGATGAGTATGGATTCTCTATATCCACACTCTCTTAGGAGATAATTTCAATATCGTAGCTCCTGTGACCCAACTCTGTGTTAATTGATCTAAGTTGTTCATTCTCGTTTCCCTTGTAAGATGAAGTGTGTAAGTCCTTTGGAAATGGCACTATATGTCGCATGACACAATTGGCCATGTCTGGTCCTGTGTCGTGCGACATAACAGGCCACTTACAGAGGACATTTTCAGTTGTAATCTGTCCAATTGCGTTGTAATCGGGATGTGACCCCCCGCACCAAGTGGTTCACAAGATGTAATTCTCTCATTCCATCAATAAAGCAAAGCATTAAAATGCATTTTATCACATATTGTCTCACACAATTTGCACACACGTTTGAATGATTTGGATGTTGAAACATTGAAAGACTCGTTTACGAGGCGTGTTGGGTGAACTCTCAGTTCTTCCCAACACGTAATCTGACCCCCGAACCCATTTTCTCTTTTCAAAAAGGTTTTCAAAGTTTCCTTTAAAACGGCGTGGTGACTCTCATTTAATTTTTAGCGAGCGTACATTCAGTGGCGACTCTGCTGGGGACATGAAACTTGTTTTCAAAAGTGGGTCAAACTTTCGTTCTTGTTTAAACATCCATCTCATTCATTTGTGTGTGCATTGTGTGTGATATTATGTGATATTTGCATTTTGTGTGCTTTGTTGCTTTCCTTCTTCCCCTTTGTATCATGTTCTGCTGTATTTGAGCCTTTGTTTTGAGCGATGATCTTGCTGGGAAGCTGGGGCTTAGTTTTCTTGAAATTTTGGAAATGTGGTTGTTGTTGTCGCGCGACAGCTTTGGCCACTCTGCATGATTTGATCTTCTTGGTGCAGGTTGTGATTGTGGGGCTGTCCCATGATTATATTATGATCTTTGATTATTGTATTCTGTGGGGTTTGGTGTGTGTGTGTTATTTTCCTTTTATCACCCCCTTTTTTATAATAAAAAAAAATCATTTTCACAAATAAAGGAATCTAGTCATCCGCACACTACATCACTAGATCTAGAGCCATTTGGTGCGATTGAAGGCATCGCGGACGGTGATGTATGTCGCCTACGCTTGAGCGCCTAATATCAATCCTATCCCCTTAGCGCATCATAGATGGAACCACACTTTTTAAAGCTTACCCAGCGGTTGGTTTTTGACACGACATTTTCAAAAATATACTAAAATGAATTGTTTCAAAATTAATAAAAGGCTTTCGTACCTATCCCAAAACCTAGCACGTGTGGGCATGTTGCCAATGCAACATGGTTTCACATATGGACATGTCGCTCTCATGACATGTTCTAACGAGAGATCATGTCGCATTGTCAACGTGCACCGACGAGGGGTCATGTCGGATTCTTTCTTGAAATTCTCCAGAAATACCAGTCATGCTGCCCAAATTTCTCCAGAAATTTGGACTACTCGTCCGTACCATAAATGCTTAGGTTTTATTTAGGTATTATTGCCTATTATTAATTTTTAATCAATACATTTGGTGTATTTTTAATGGTGTGTCCCTAGGTTCCCCTCGAGGTTTAGAATGCAAAAAAGAAGGTTTATCCTTTTCCAACTTTTCATAGGACTTAAAAGACACCACTTTCTACTTGAACACTAATAAGATGCTTGCATGAGTCCATCTGTTTTCCCTTTCTTCCCTCTCCCATACCTTCTCAAGGTTCTTTCCTCTACCACCTTATCAACACCTCTTTACCTCCACAGCTACGGCAAGTTGGGTGCATGTTCCTGTTCCCGGTGCTCATTTAGTCTGTATTCCCGAGATGGAGGTAGTTCAAGTGTCTGAGTGGTCTTTATCTGATTCAGAAGCCGAGATGTCTGGTGCAGAGAATGTGTTGGCTAGTCAGTCTGGAGGTTCCCCTGCTTTGGGTCAGCCAGGTTTGAATGATTTGTCTGTGGAAGAATTGAGAGTTACTCTTGAAGTCGCCTTGGTTCGTGAGCGTGAGGCTCAATTCCTCGTCCAGGCTGCTAAGGCTAGGACAGATGATGTACTTGCGCGCTTCGTGGAAGTAATGCGTGTCCGAGGGATGGCTGTCAATCGTCGTGAAGATGGGTCTTATGCAGAGATCACCAATGCGAACAACACTGATTGTGAGGCTGGAAATGTTTCCCTCCCTCTTCATCCCACCTTTAATGCTACATCCCCTCCTGCTTATCAAAGGCAGGGGATGAATGAAATGAACGTAAATGCACAAGGCGGAACTCCTTCTCCAATGTCTCAGCCTATCCAGACTCATGTTCAGGGTGCACAGTTCAATCACTCTCAGAATCAGGGGCCACAGTTGAACTCTCAAGTTGATTTTGGTGGACCACAGTCAAACTTCTATGACTTGACATCTTCCCCTCTGCCTAATGCTTCTATGCCTCCAACCCAGTTTGGATTGCAGTTTCCAAGTGGTTATCAACCTCAGTTTCAGCAAAACTCTCAGGGATTTTGGATTCCAAGCTCTTAGCAGCAGCAAGGCAACTTCCAGTATGGTCAATTCCAGGGTCCTCGAGTACAGGATGGTTCTCAGTATAAATTCTCTGGCAGTCAGTTTAATCGTGAAGGTTTTCTACAGTCTCAGTTTAATCAGTCCCAGTTTCAGGGTGGATTTTCTCAACCTATGATAGGTGCACCTCTTGGTCCTGTTTCAGTTCCGTATGTGACCGCTAGTACTTCATTTCGAGGTCCTTCAGTACAGAATGCTCATCTTCCTAGCTCGGTCGGCCCGTTTGATAGCATCTTGAATGTACCAAGCACCTTTGGTTTTCCTCCAGCTACAACACATGCTTTTGGGAACTCTCCCTTCCAGTCGGCCAGCTCTGTGCCTTCCTCTACTGTATCTCCTACTGTCCCTCAGTTTTCTAAGATCACTCCAGAAGTTGCCATGTTATTGAAACAAATGCAGCAACAGATCGACAAATTGACAGTAGTGTAAGTGTCCCAATCTGAACCACCAATATTTCTTTAGCCCAATTTAACGATTTTCACACCAAATAAACATTTAAGGGCATTTTGGTCACTTTCCAAGGGTTTTTAAGCAAGGAAGGACCTTAAGGGAACAACAAATTTGGATTGGATCTCGCTGGAAGGAGTGGCTTCCAAGAAAGATTGTCCAATTTGAATTGTTACAAGCAGCCAAAACTGCTTTTCTACAAAGTCAGGCACGCCTTCATTCCAATCCGCGCGGACAGAATGGAGGGCCTCATCCCTATCCGCGCGAACAAGATGGAACCCTAATCTAGCCTATAAATTGAACCATTCTCTCTCAGTTTAGACATCAACTACTTACACACTGTTACATTGTCGAAATATCTTCAGAAAACAGCCTTTAAACACTCATCCAAACACAAACCCCAAACACAAATCCAAACACTAAATCTTGATACCCCTCAAGTCAAACTCTAATCAAAGAAGACAGGGTTTCACCATTGGTAAAACCCTCCTTCTTTTGCACTAAACTTATCTTGGTTCAAGCATCATTTTCATTAAATCTTGTTAATCTCTCTATATTTGTCTAAATCTTGTTTATCTACTTGTTGAATCTTCATTATCTTGTGCTTTACTTACTAATTGTTGATCTTCTTGCATATTATCCTTGGATCTAGGAAGATCTCCATGGAGTTCATCTCCATGGATGATCTTCCATGGAAATATATATCTTTTTTTTATGGTCATCCCCATGTCCCTTTTTCTTTTTAAGTACTAGTATTATTTGGCCTAAAGAGGGTTATCTTGGAGCTAATCTCCATGGTGATCAACTTAAAGTGGTCATTACCATTTACTTTTATGATGATGTTCTTTCATTATAGTGCTTAATTCTTGTTCTTGACCTAAGAGTGGTCACCTTGGAGCTAATCTCCATGGATGACCACCTTCATGGTCAAATGTTATTTTCTTATAAATTGTCTTTTCTTGAAGCCTAAGATCTTCACCTTGGAATTCTTTCCATGGATGAAGAACATCAAGGCTAATATTTTGGTCATCACAAGATGTAGTTGATACACTTGAGTCTAGACCTCAAGGATGACTTCTTAATGATCACCTTAGAGATCTACTCTAAAAGTTGATACATCTTTGACCCAATTTTGTTTATGTGATAATCCTTGCATTTACTTCCTATGTTTATTTGCTTACATATTAATCTCCCCTTCCCCTTGCAAATGAAATGTTTTAAAGTCCTAATATACCCTAATGATGGTTTGATTTAGTGATCACCACTAAACAAATTAAGTGGGACACTAATCAAAGCCTAAGGATGGGGACAAAGCATAGATGCCATAAAACACAAGATTCCTTTCTTTTTCTGTATTTCTGATGCAATTCCAGTTTGATTCTGTAAATCCAGTTAACTTTCTGGAAATTACAGAATCAGACTGGAAAACTGCAAAAAGTGAAAAGTCGGCTTTAATCCGTGCGGACAAAAGTGATGGCTATTTCTTCTGTCCGTGCGGACATAAATGGTCCATGGCAGATATTTCCAGTTTCCTTTTCTCACATATTCTGCATTATTTTGCACTACCTCCAGTCCAGTCCAGTCAAATTACAGTAATTTCCAGAAAGTCAAACCTCGGTCAAACCTTTTGCAAAACACGTACACACACACACAAATGGTTTCAAGTTTGGAAGACTCGGCTACGAGGATTGACCCGAGTTCATTAACCACTTGGAAACATTCCAAGTTGGGCGGGCGCTAAATTGGATCCGGGGATAATCACAGTGGCGACTCCGCTGGGGAGAGGAATGACCATAAGCTTTGTTTTTTTTAATAAAAATAAAAAAATGATACTTGGTATATAGGTGGAAACCATTAAGCTTCCCGTTATCGCCTCCTAACACGAGTCTGGGATAAACTATGGTCTAACAAAGCCACGTATCGGTATCATTTAAAAAAAAAAAGCTTTTGTGGGTCAAACTTCCGTCCCAGCACTTGAAACCTTTTGTTGTGTGTGTGTGTGTTTCCCCTATTTCGCGTTGTTATCGTTTTGACCGTCCCGGAAAAAATCAAAATTTTGACTGTCGGACCCGTTTCGTTAACTGTTTGAATTTTATGTGCTTATGTGCTTAAGTGCTTACTTGCTTTCAAAAATATTTTCAAAAAATAAAAAAAATCATTTTCAAAATCTTTTGCATGCATCATGCTCTTAAGACACATGTGAAAATTTCTATTTTACTCAGAAAAATAATTTAGACTGCCCGCACATTACGCGCACTTGACCTTACACTGCACACTACGTCCTTAACCCGGGAAAATCCCAGTAGCAGCCCGTTTGGCCTTACTACGCCTCTCGGTGCGAGCACGGGCCTACCCAAACATCCCTTGGAGCCTCGTGTTGACCATGCACTTGTCCGTGATACACTTTGTCCGAGACTCGGTTGGTTTTTAGTTTGGTCCGTGTCGCCTTACTGTGTAGTGTATACACCGTGTCGGTCAAACCCTAGTCGACACGCCAAGTCAATATCCTTCGGAGACCCTAATCAGTCGAAGTCATGCCAATTTTCCGTCATGAACTTTGGCCAGATCTTGACTAGCGCCTTGACTTTGACTTTGACTTGCACAACTTATGCACCGACTCCCGACATGACACTGAGTCATCAAGGATTAACGATTAGACCATGTCTAACTACGGCCTAATTGACAACAGGTCAAGATCAATTATGGACATCTATCAGTCAAGGCCATGCCGACTTTTCGTCAAGCCCCTCGACATGATCTTGACCTTTGACGTCAGCTTTGCCCGTAATTTACATTGAATATGCGTTAAGACTCGATTACCCGCCAAACTTTAGGATCGTTTTTCTTTTCTGTCGATGGGACCCGCTTGCCCTACAGAACCCTTGTTCGAGGTTACAGGTTGAGGGTCTGTAGCGCAGTGATGTGACCCACTGATCCAGGACTTAGACTAGTCGGCGAAAAAGAAGAGCAATCTTTTCCAACCGCTTAGGTTTTAATAAAACACGTTTTAAGTAAACGAGAACAAATAACTGCATGTTGCATGAGCCCTGAGCCCAAACACCTACCCTCCTTCATTCCCAAATATTTGAACCCTCGTGTCTTTCCCCCGCAGCTCCTCACAAAGCTTGGTTTCGGGTACCGGGTCACCGTCTGATCAGTTGGGAAGAATCAAGCGCATCGTCAGCTTTCTGATTTGCTTCGACTCACGATTTTCGAATGTACGCATCGGTTCGGTAATGATGGGGACAACACCACGCCTCCGGGACTCCCCGGCAAACGACGGTGGAATCGGTTGGCTGAACAAATGAGGCTATGACGAGGAAGCACTGGAGATGAATAGCCTTACGGAGGCTATTAGGAGCCATGGTTTGGCCGCCAGTCTCAATCCCGATGGCACTTTCACCGTGGAGGAAGAGGAGGACCCCAATCCCACTCTTGGTCGCCTTGAATACTCCAGGATGCCACCACCAACCTCCTATGGTACTACTACCGAAGCCTATGCTTCTCGATCTGTGGGTCAGCCAGCTCCCCAACCACAGACTACTGGGCCCATCCAGTCTGGTGGGACAAGCCAGTTCGCAGTTCCTCAGTAGAGACAAAATCAGCACGGGATGTCTCCCCATGGTTGGGGGTACCTCGGAATGCCGTAGCAAATTGGGATCCCGCCTCAGTTTGGAACCGATCAGCCCGGATCTTCACAGCAACAGTTTGGAATGTCGCCACCACAATTCAGTCTAGGGCAACAGTCAGGAGCCCCTCCTCAGAATGATGTTGGTTCAGCTGCTCCTAATACCTCGCCGGTTTCCACAAACCCATTTCTCACTCAAGGTCCAATGGGCCAGTAAGCCCCCGTCCCAGTCTCATCAGAATCACCAGGACCACAGTACCCTCCCAATTATACACCCTCGCCACAACCAGGCATGCAGTTCAACAACCAGAGACCGCAGCCCGCATTCAAGCCTACTTATGAGTCTCACCCCGGGAACCCGAGCTACCCGGCTACCTCAGGTCTGCCTCCACACTCTCTGCCAATTGGAAGCCAACAGCAAGCCGCTGGGTTCTATCCCTTTGCCCAGGCTCCTACCTATACTCCCCAGGGTAATTTGGGCTAAGGAAAGGTTTTCACCTATGCCCCCGGACCGGCCATTCCTTCCACCAGTGTGCCACCAACAGCTAATCCTCTTCCTAGCTCAAATGTCGGCTTTGGCGTTCCTGCCTCGCCATTGGACCCTCATTTGGCCTGGTTTATGGAGCATCACAAATAAATGAAAGCATCTTGTTTCGAATTGAGTGCTAAGAAAGTCGCCTTCGGCCTACTTGGATCCCGACCGATTGTGCCCCATACCCCACAAGTTTGTGATGCCTAATCTAGACCTGTTTGATGGGACTGCATGTCCAAAATCTCACCTGGACACCTATACTTTGGCAATGAAAGCTAAGGGATGCACAAACCAACAGTTGGCCGACTACTTCAGTATCTCTTTGAAGTCAGGAGCTTTGAAATGGTTCTTTCGATTGAAGCACGAGCTAGGGCTACTTGGGAAGACAGATTACCGGTACTTTCGCGTATAAGTATAAAGCCAACTTGGAATGGGAGACAAAGCAAAGTTGACCTGGAGTACGATGCGCCACGATAAGAATATTGGGGATTTTTATAAAAGGTGGAACTTGAAGCTCGGTGAAATGGCCATCCCTCTCCGACGAGGAGCGCGTTAGACATCTTCCAAGGTCATGCTTGAAGCCGCATTTAAGAACCTCACTTAGCAATTTCCCTATCAGGATCTGCGGGCAATGGTCAATTCCGGGCTAAATTTAGAGGGCTTACAATCAACAGCAAGTTGTTGCACCTACTTACTGTATACCGGTCTTCTTCCACCTCCAACACGACTCTGCCGCCCACCCAAATGTGCTGGGACAGATCAGAATAATGCTACTTCCTTTGTTCCCAAGAAACCCGATGCATCTAGATCCCGGCTCCAAGGCTTGGGAAACTTTGGGATGCCTTTGAGTGATATCTTGAGAGGTTTGGTAAAAAGAAGGTTTGCTCCGGCCTTTAGATAATTATCAGCCTAGAGACCCCAATGCTCCTTTGGATACCTCCAAGCATTGTGCCTTTCATCAGTACCATGGGCACCTGACAGATGATTGCGTCCCCTTGAAAAAGGTTGTCCAAAGGTTGATTGAGCAAGGGAGGTTAGAGGTGCCTGAAGGGCCTAATACTATCAATAGCCCATTCCCTAGAAATAACAACATGTTAACATGGTCGAGTTTGGTGATTCGAAGCCTTGTGGGCATAATGGAATTTGACTCGCCCACTTTGTGAGGTCGATGAACCGAGTCATCGCAGCGATGAAAATGGTTGGATTGAGCAAGAGATTGCCAAAGAAATCCTGATGGAAAGATCTGCAATAGCTCCCATCTCAAGCGTCGAAGAGTAGATGCATGGTCCAACAGCAAAGAGCGGTTAGACTAGGGGCTACCTATCTTTAAATTAAATTGAAATGTTAAAATAGTCTTTTAGTCAACCTTTGTAGGTTCTAGTACTTCTCTTTCACCTAAGTCCGTCTTGGACACTTGTTGGTTTAGTCCACCTCGAATGTTGTGGTAAGAAGTTTAACTATCATTTAAAATTTCAATATATATATGTCTTCTTTCTTTTATTACTAGACTCGAGACATTATTTGCAAACCTACATTACACTTATTGAAATGGTTTTATTTTAAATGATCACTCGCATTGCTCAACAAATAATCTTTTGAAATAATAAACATTTTGATTAATTGGTGTGAGAAAGTCAGACTGATGTCATCCCCATACACTTTCCTTACCTCACAAAGGCCTCCATCAAGCAATACGCTTCCCAAAACATATCCCCACCATCACCTTGACCAAGTCAACGACGGCGGCAACATTAAGGGACAACAAAAGGTCAGCTAACATCGAAAGATCAACTCCATGTCGGCTGATTTACAACCTCGGAGCTCACCTTCGCCCTCGTGCGCATCGAGAAAGTTCAAGCGGGGAGCTTGCCTTCGTCCTCAAGAACTTCAAAAAAAAGAGAGAGAAAAGTTCAAGCAAGAACTTCAAAAGAGAGAAAAGTTCAAGCAAGAACTTCAAAAAAAATGATGAGGCCAAGGACTCGGCACCGCTAATCAAAAGCTTGGCGGATGGGCAAACAAAATTAAAGCTCGGAAAATGGAGGTTGTCGATAACAATGGAGCAAAGGCGTAAAACACATCATAAGCCCTTAGAAATTTGCATTCAAAATCTTTTCTCCCAGATGAAAAACTGACGATCAAGAAGCAAATGGAATCGTTGAAGTAGCCGTCAA